>VFFE01007006.1:537665-643575 GCA_008921705.1 Burhinus oedicnemus
ATATATAACATATAATATATATAATTTATATATTTTATGAAACAGAAGTTAAACGGCAATTTTATTAAACAATTGATTAATAGAAAATGCAAGAAATTTCAGATTCATAGGACACTGGGGCAATGTATCCCTTCAGAACTGAGATGTCTGTTTTATATATTCAGACATGGTCGCAAATAATGTGCCGCCTTTGTTTCTTTGTAGACTTTAAAAAAAGCTGTTGTCATAAGTATATATGGTTATACAACCAAATTAAAAAGTGCAAGAGAGCCTTCTTGACTGCTGGAATCTCAGCTGACTGTGTTATTTGTAACATTCCCCTGCCATGGTTTTGGTCCAGTCCATGAAATGATCCTTTGGATGCAGCCAGGTTGCTGTGGAGGATGAGAGTCTTTAAAAAGTGCGGCAGGGTCAAGTCCATTCCAGTTGGCCTTAATGCCAAAGAACAGTTTCCAAGATATATAAATTACCAGGAGATGAGTTTGCATTGTTGAGGCCTCAGGCCTGAAATGTCTTCAGGTCAGCTGTACGTGTTTTGACACTCATCTGTTTTTACCGTATTATTACACAGGTAGACATACCTAGTGATTAATTGAAAACTGACATCAGCTAGTAAATTTTTTAAGTACTAGAGTTAGTCACCAGAGTTAGTCTTCATTTTACATCATAAATATTTTACACAGTATCTTAAAACCAAAGATGAGACATTCATATCCAAGACATTTTAGAGACACGGACAATTTAGAATCTCAGAATGTGTTTGAGTTATATTTTATCATCAGACCTGGGACTGGGGAAAAAAAAAGAAAAGGAAAAAAAAAAGAAACCTTTTAGGAGTACCTCTTACACAGTGGTCCAAAGATGCATCACATTTGTCTCTGGATCAGAGGTGAAGAACCAACAGTCACAGAATAGAGATGTGGCCTCTCTTTTCAGATCTTTGAAAAATATACAAAAATAAGCATATTTTACAAGTTTTTCAGACACTGAATACAATAGGGGAATTCTTGGTCTAACAAAATGAGACTGACTTTAATCTGCTATCATTCTTGACTGTGCAAAGCAAATACTCTTGTTACCCTAACATGCATCTAATACTGTTAGGATACCTCTGTTAATAATGGTAAATGTAGTCATACTAGCATTTTGCCTAAATAGTCAAAGAAGATGAACACTGTATTCCTAGCTTGTCTATGAGGCACACTGTTCAACATCACAAACAACAGCATTGTATCTCAGGTCCAGATTAATTAAACCCTTACCTACTCTTAGGAACACTGTCTACATTTAACTCCAGCATATTTTGCATGATACAATGACAGAATTGCAGCCGCCAGGAAAATGCCATAAGAAAAAAATATGTTCATACTCAGTACTGTCTACTAAAAACACTATATACGTTTTATACAATATAACTTTTGACTTATAAAAACAATAGTTTAAAGGTATTGAACAGAGAGCAACAGTGTTCAGATAACAACTCTCATTTTTCCAAACATAATGAAATGTGCTGGGATGCTTGTCCCTTGATTTGTGACCACTTACGACAAGAGTGGTAAGGTAACAATTATTTAATTGTATAAAAATAAATTCTTCAGCTACAATGCTTAAACAGGCCATGTTTAAATTACAATATTGAAATTGTTGTGTAAAAGCTGTGGAATCTGGTAAAAGCACAGAAACGCACTGATGCTAAGTGCTCCTGAGCTGCTCTCTGCATGCCAGGCAGACCAAGCTGATATCATTCTAGATTGCCAGGAAAAAGTAAGAGTCTCGAAGAATTATTGTAACGGGCTGTTTTGGAAGTAACAATATTTCTCTAGAATTAGGCTGACTTGATATCATTATTAATTCTATTTGAACAGAAAAAATGATGGTATCTGTTCATTACTTTGTCAGACTTGATTTATCTGGGGTTTTATCTCTTATGGGATTATTATGATGGCTGATATTAATACATAATAAATTATGTATAGTAACACCACACAAGTGATTTTGATAATCAAAATATATGTTGATATTTCACCAACAGTTATAAGTACCATGCTTCTGAAATTTGTGAGCTTTGAAATGAAATGTTTCATTACTTGTTGAAATGTCAAAATTTGCGTATTTCCCAGGAGCTCCTGTTTGGCTTTAATAAACATTTAATAGCAACTTGTATTTCTAACAGAAAGCTTTACTTGAAAAAATGCTTAATTACTTATTTAAAATACTTGGATTAGTTTTTCCATTTATAGCTTGGTAGTCATTCAGGCATCCTTTGATATTGTTATCGTGCACTTTTGACAAAGACATTGTATCCAATCTGTTTACAATTTTTAAGCAAGAACCAAACATAAAGAGTGAATATGGCAAAATGTATTATCATAACATACATGTTCACAGTATTATTGTTAATAGTGCAAAGAATAGAATTTTTCTCTCCTTGAAAGTAATAGAGTAGGTTAAAAAAATGGTAGCAGTGACTCTCCTTCAGGGGATAAATGATGACTGTGATGATACAGACCCTACTCATTTGTCTACAAGAAACTCCTCTTGTTTTGTTATACTACGGGGGAGCAAGCAGATTTTGTAAGGCTGTACTGCTGCCCGATGAACCAGTGTGTATATTAGGAGGAGTTGCCTCATTGTTAGGGTGGTAAAACGCCAAGATGAGTTAAAGGTTGACACTCTGGAGCTCTCTGTGCAAGGTGGCCCCAGAAGGATGGATCAGGAGGAGGTGGCCACCATTAGGAGAGCACAGGGCAGGCAGAGGCCCTGCCCTCCCTCCCTGACCAGCCCCATCCCACAGCCCCAAGCAAGCTGAGCTGGGCTGGGCCAAGGATGGTGATGCGGTCGGCCACAGCCCGGCCATCCCCAGGCACTGCTGGGTTAAGTGTCAACAAATACTAAAATCAAAGGTAATTTTTATTTCATTTGCACACAACTTCTTTAGTGTTGTGGCAAATAAATGATGCCTGATAGTGTGGTGGCTACTGCTGTGGTGTCTGTTATTGTGTTTGGTTTAGGAAGATACCTTCTTCCAGACATTTATTTGCCTTGTGTTTAACTTCTGCCTCTGAGATAAAATGGCAGAGGGAAGGCTGGTGTCCCACCGTGCCAGCACCTCCACACCCGCCGCCTGAGCTCACGCTGGGGCAGACGAGCCTGGGCTGGGATTTGTGCTCCACCAGCAGAAGAAAATGCACTTTCTCATTTTCCAGCTTTGCTGCCAGGGCAATGGACTCTGGCACGGGAGGAGATGCCTGGTCTTTAGTCACTGAAATTTTTAAGCAGTGAAGCTGAGTGAAGGCCGTAGGCCCAGACAACCGCACACCTCATCCTCTTCAGAAACGGATGTGTGCACAAGCATAACGGCGTCTAAGGTATTGCGAGAGACTTGCCAAGGAACCAAAGGAAAGTACAAGAAGATATGCATTAAATAAGCTCTGAAGTAAACTCATAGATTTATATTTTGCTTGCTTTGTTCCTATCATTTTGTCTATCAGCATGTGAATTACATCAATTCAGGCTCCTGAGGCCTCATTCTCATTTATAAGAAGGGCACTTCACATCACTCTGGTAATATAAAGAGGCATTAAAATGGGAGTAATTTATATTTACATTATTTTTATGGCTCTGTTGCTATTAGAATGGTGTAAAGTGGCATTAAGAGAAACCACTATCAGGTTCCTTAGGGTCTTTACTTCCAGACTCCTGGAAGACTACTTCCAGAGCCTGAATGACTGAGGGAGTGTAAGTGAGCACATCTAAGAAAGGCGTCTGTGGCATAAGGTACACATTAGAAAGAACAGGAAAAATACTAGTTTAAATTTACTAAACTCAGTTATAAATGCCTGGAACGTAAGATATGCTGGAGTTATGCCATTGAATTATCTGGAAGCTGTTAACCTCTTTCACAAGTCCGATACTGAAAAAAATGTTGCTAACATCAGAAGGCTGTTCACCAACCTACATGAAGTAAATAAATTTGAGATAAATATATTTCCCATTGGAAGTATATTTATTTTATCATAACACCACAGAAATCTCAGAAAAGTTGTCAAGGATTTATAATAGATGCAAAATTAATGAACTTGGGGAGTGAATGCTTTTCCTGCTGACCTGGGATGTACAGATGAAATAATGTTGGAAATGCCTATCCTCAGTTTATGTGTGTCTTCTGAATGTTTGTATAAATCCAGTATATTCACGAATGCTGTATATATTTAAATAAATAACACATTGATAAAAGTGACCTAACTGTGCACTTTGTTTTCTTAGAAGTAGTATCTCAGCATTAAGAATTAATTTCCAGATTTCAACCACAACTTCTTACAGAAAATAAAGAACAAAAATTCTTATGAACACCAACCACTTTTACCTCTAACTTGTAGTGTTTGGTGACATTAAAAAGCATTACTAAAACAGAATTAAGAAAATAAAGTCAAAGAAAACCCACTTGGTCCTGCAGCTTGTTCATATCACCTCATTCAGTATCTCTGCTATTTATTTTCTCTCAGTATGTTTTACACTTATTAGGGCCAAATTTTTCATTGCTTGCAGATGCTCTTTCTCCAGTCTGTTTAGGTCACTGCAATTTACTGTGTCTTCATGTGTGTCTTCTGTCCCTCCAGCTTCAATGTCACCCATGTGATTAAGAAAGAAAGAAATGGGGGGAAAAAAAAGAAAGGTAAACCAAGCAGGATGCACAGAAAAGCACAGTGTTCAGAGTTGAGTTGAATAAAAATACCCAAACCAACACACACAAAACCCCCTTCTGAAATCCTAAAAATAACTGGACTTTGAAATAGCTACTTGAATAGTTACTGAGCACTAATAAATCTCCTCTTTCATCAAAAGTCATCCTCGTCTTTGACTAGATTGGTCCATGGTTCATACCTATAATTCATGAACCACAATTAAACCATGTAAAAAAAACCCCACCAGTAATGCAGTCTGAGACAGGCGGACTTTCTACAGAGGAAAATGTTGAAACCAAATCATGTAATTATCAGTTGCTCACTCACATTTCATAGACATCAGAAACACACCTACACACCTATGAAACAGCAACTGAACATGTTTTGACATTTTTTTGAGTGTTTCTAATGACGTATGTACAGTTTTCAGTCATATGGAAGTTTATAAATTTCTACATTCAAACCACTTTCATTAACCTTTCCTGTAATAAATGAAGACTGCTGAGAGAATTTAAAAGGGAAAAGCCAGACTCTGCTGCAAACCTTGACTCCTCATGGCTACCTTGCGGAAAGGGTAGCCTGAGTGGTTTCTGTGTGTTTAGGTGTTTTGCAACATGGATCATTTTCTGCAGCCTGATGAGTACTGTCTGTGGGACTATTGTTAGTGGCTCACCTGTGGGAGCCTAAGAGAACTATTCTTTTGTCAGAAAGAAGATAACGATGCTGTGGTCCTAGATGCAATTAGGATTTGGACTTTCTTAGGTTCTCTAATGCTGCTGAAAGGAACGAAATCCCTCAGGACTTGGGCAGCAGGCTAATCCTCCAGCCTTTGAACCTCTAGCTGCCAGGATTATGAGCAAGAAGTAGGCACATAGAACATGCTGCTATACTTCAACAGGGAACAAGTTCATGATGAATTCTTTCTTTTTAAACTATTGCAAGAAGTGTTGTCCAGCTCCTGTAAACATTTTTCACTTTTCTACTCATTGGAAACTCTTGATGTAAGAAAACAGTTACAGCAGAAACTATTCCAGCTCAGCTGAACAATTAATAAACTTGCTCTACTCTTTTTGTTTTCAATCACTATTCTCCAAGGGATTCTTGGACTATTCCACTATTCTCAGATTAAAAATTTAGGACAATAAAGGACTGCAAGTAAAGTTTATGTGCCTCTTGGGAGCAAGTAGCCAGAGATTGTTGTGTCCATCAAATCTCTGCTCACATCAATAGACAGCTGAATGATCTTAAAGTAGCAGAAATTGCATTAGCTTTGTTCATATCAGTGTTTCTTGTAGCTTCACAGTCCAAGGCCAACAGCAAGTGATCACTTAAACATCCATCATCCATAGTGGTTCTTACAGTATGTAATCTCAACTTCAGCACAAAGATCTTTCATTTGAGACTGCAGAGGCTGATAAATTCGTAACACAATGCCTGCTATTATTGGTTCAGGCTGATAAACATATGATTGTTTGGATCCAGATTCAGGCCTGATACTCATGTCAAATTCAAATTCTTCAGATTCACCACTACAAATAAAGCTTCTGAGATTAAGTCCTACTGAAGTAAAAGGGCCTGCCACATACCAGTTTGAGAAAATTCAGTAACAGGAATGTGAGAAATATAAACATTTTTTTAGGAGCTATAATTTAGAATAACGTGATGGTTGTGATGGTGTATTTTATGTATGTTGTTCAGCTGTTTGTCATAGCAGCTATCTGTATCAAGCAACTAGGACCTGGATTGGTCCAGTGTGTTTTTTCCAAACTAGCATTTTGCCTTACTGTTTTTATTATAAAAATACAATTTCACAGACACTTATACCAGAATAATAGTTCTCTGTTACCCAAAGGAGAAGCTGACATTCTCCTTTTTTCTTCTTTGTGCTGGCTTCAGCATGCTTGGCCTTTCCTTCAGCTGATTTGACTTACTAAATGAGGAGAAAACCACTTTTCCCCCCACCATGTTTGTTTTATGCCATTTTAGTGAGTTGAATGGACAAGTGGAGCAATCTGGCAAACCCCAGAGCCAGCATAAGGTAAACAATGAGAATGTGTGTGTCTAGAAACAGGGAAAGGATATCAACTTTTCATCCATTTTGAGACATGGTATTTTACTGTATCTGATGAAATTATGCACCAAGACTCTGACCCTAGGCATTAGTACAGGTGTCAGAAAAGTGGATTGTGAGTTTGGTTGTTAATCTGAATAATTAAGAAAAATATAGTAGAGACTGAAGTTTTTTTCTTTTAAAATAATGATTTGTTTTTTCTTTGAACTGATTCTTAATTTTACTAAGAATGAAATGCTTTGCTATATTTTGATATTATTTAATATTCTTCAAGCTATTTTTAAAGTTTCAGGTCAAATATAAACCAAATTTTCAAAATGCAAATGGAAAACTACTACTTAAATGAGAAAAAGAAATATTACAAAATTACTGAAATTCCATTTTTCCCTTCCCATTTTGTTTTTCTGCAAATCTGAACACAAAATTGTAAATACTTAGGCTCCTTAACACTTTCCATTTTCAATAAATTCATTAATTGATGTAAAAATATGTGCCCACCTTGTGTCATTGGAGTTTACAATTGTACTATGCACCAGGCAGCTGTGTGTATTTTTGTGATACCTTTTACATATGTGTTTTTGCTTGTCTTAAAGCCATTTGTTTGTTTCCTCATTTACAGAACAGATCAGCTATGTATTAAAAAGAAAAAAAAAATGAAAGAAGCTTACGCCATCCAGACCATTTTGCCAGTATCAGATTTTTGTAAAATCATTTCTTTGAAGTGTGGTTCTTTGGCTTTGCAGCAGGAACCCAAAATTTGGCAGGAGAATAGTTATTGGGTCAAAGGGACTTTTGCTGTCTCTGAGAAAAATCTTCTCGATTTGGCTGGGGCATAAACCTCTGAAAATCATCATTTACGTCTGCTCAGTAGAGCATAGTCAGGGGCTGGATAAGACCTTTTTGAGCGGTGTATCACCACTGAAGCTGCTCCGGTACCAAAGGCTTTGGTACATGCCAGGTTCAGAGAAAATGCAGCCAATCTCCACTAGGTTTCCTATATAGTCTGTGTGCAGCTAAATATTCAGAAAGGGCATACTGTTCTTCCAGCTGCTATCCAAATATCCTCTTGGTTAAGAAAATGGGCTGTGCTAGTCTCATACTTACAATTCAGGACTTAGGTAGATACAGCTCCCTTCCTGCCCTATTTTACCAATAATTAAAGTAAAAACTCGATGAAGTTATCCATGACAAAGCCAAGAAAGACACAGGATTCTGGTATGGCAGGACTCCTCCAAATAATTCCACTGCCTTTCAGCATAAAAATGCTAAATCTGTCTTAGTCTATGCTGACTGTAACTCCTGAATGTGACTCACTTACCTGTAGTGTTATGTATTTACAAAGAGGGGCAAATGAAGGCTGCATCACTATACTTAATTTTAATATTTGTTGGACCATCTGTCCGAAACCTTTTGTTATGTTTTTGTTATGTTTATGTTTTGTTATTTAAGTAATTTGTAAAATAGGATTTTCTTATGTGTAATTTTTGCAAAGGTGATAAGGTAACATATATCCATTTCTAATTATCATGAAAATTTCAGACTGGCAGTACTAATCATCTAGAATAGATTCAGAGAAGAATATCAATTTTATATGCTTCTCTGTTAAGGGTAACAGAGTTGGGCAGCTCTATATTTCATTTGCTTTTCCTTGAAAATAGAACAACGATATTAAAATAAAAACAGATCAAAAAAAAATTAGGGCTAGACTTTTTAGCACTTTCATTTCCTATAAACAGTATATTTTTTTTCCCCTAACTAAATAGTTCAGTTTAAAATTACATCTAGTTCTCTAGATACATTTCAGTTCTTCTGAAGAGTTTCTCAGTCAGAGACTTTCCATGTTTATGAGCACTGGCATTTAAGACAAGCTTCTTGTCCTGGACAATAGGCCTCCTTTGCAGGAATTCAAACACCCAACTCACTTCTGTCTCCAGACTATGATTTGCCCTTCTGTCCTGTGCAAATTTATTATCCTTGTTGCAACATTTAGATTAGCTTCAATGTCTTATTTGTGGAGAGGGATCCTCACGTGGTGAAAAGAAGCCTCATTTGATGGATTGCTGGGAGCTACTTCAGTTTTCACCAGAATGAATCTGGTTGAAAATGTTCTTTTTCTATTCTTTCACTTAACTCGCATTCATAGAGAAACCGAGAATGTGTTTTGTATACGGGTTGCTCATCTGAAGCCAAATCAATGTTTTGAAATTTTGACTAATTCATTTACAGTGTGATCCTCATTCAAAGCCTGCTAATGTAATAGAGCATTGATGATGACAGTGTTGTTGCAGATAGATACTGTGGATCTAAGCAAGTTATCTTGTCATTTCCTGGAACTGGATTTAAAAGCGGGTACCAAATATCTGTTTGTGAGGAAGAAAAGCTCAGTCAGAAGGTGAAAAGACAGGGGCACTTTGGAAGACAGGGGAAAGTTCTGCTGGCAATGCTTAAGATGAATATTATAACGTACTCTGACTGACTGAATATCAAAAAGCAAATTTACCTTTGATTCATGTTCAGTTTCAAATATTCCTTACTATTAAATAATTATTTTAACCAAAGACATGTCAAGAACTGTGTTCTTTCTCTGACAGTGGCTGCAAAAGAAAGCCTCCAGGAATAAGGCCAAGAACAGGTGAATGCTCGCCCTTCGTTGTAGGTTATTTGGACACTTACTCCAGGGATTTGTAGATTGGATACTGTATCTGGAATGCATCGATACTCCTTACATTTCCTGCTCTAGTAACTTGATAATACATCTGCGGCTTTAGCATTACTTCCAAGATGTGCCTTTTCAACATTTGTTTATTTTAAAACTTACTTCGTGAGAAAATGCTCCTGAACTGCTCTTGAGAATTCTGCATTTTCAAAATTATCTGTTAGAGTTAGAAACTACATTTAGCTTAGGACATGGTCTTGTTTGTACTCTTACTTCCCCTACACCTCCGCTCCCCCCAAAGCAACAGTCAAGATGTCAATAGATTTCTTCTAATGTTTATTCAAATAATAAACTGATTCACAGCTTTTATATGACTATGAACTAGTTATAAAATAGTATGGCAACACCACTATGTTAGTGAAAACAAACAAATTCTGTTATCTCTTACTCAAATCTTATATATCTTTCTTAAAGATATTTAGAATTGCTGTTGAGAAAAGAGGTAAATACCTTGAAAAAAGAAAACAAGTTCCTGCTCTTTGTACAGGTGTTCTTGTACCTGCTATATAAAAAAAAGTCTACAAGGTTTATGATGAGCATATAGTAAATGACTGGTTCTGTTTCTCTTTTCTTTATTTGAGCCTGTGTGAATCAAAGTCCACTTACGGCAGAAAATACCATTATCACACTGTGCAACAATACACCTTAGTACTATAATTGAGATTAGCTTTCAATCACTACAATTTGTGAATCAGTAATTTTAAAAAGCTTCACCAGTTTTTCCATGTGGAAGCAATCTACCCCCTGCTCCCAAAACAATGCTTTTCTTTGGGAACATGGAAGACAGCATAGCAGTTCTATAACAAGTTTTAACTATTGAGACAGAACACATCAGGCCAAATATATTTATGAATGAATTTACACCTGAGATTAATTTGATCCTCATTCTTGAGGTTTCACAAGTAATGTCTTTCTTTGGACTTCAGAATACAAGATAAAACACTTATCTAAATAGGCTTTATATTTAGATAAAAGAACATTTGTAATAATGTGCGACTTCTTGATAATATAGGATCAGGAAATGAGGTGTAAATGGCTATGTCTCCTATTGGCCCAGTCAAATTTTAACAAGTTAATAGGACAGCCTATATATTTCAGGGCTGACTTCAAAGCACGTAAAGCCACAGACAAGTTTGAAGACACAGGTTAAAAATGGGCAGGTAAAAGACCCAGGTGTCTAATCGATTTATTTACCTAAAATGGGATTTAGGCAGAATTTAATTTTAGTCCTAGAACCAATTCAGTCTTTTCAGTGATGACCTAGATAGTAGTTAAATCCACTCCTGAAAACAGATGTTTGCTTCCCTGTGTCCTGCAAGAGGTCTCACTAACATATATATCCAGAATAAACATCATGTGTGTAAAAGACTAGTGTCACTAGAAGATGTAGTGTCCAAAAATATATTCAAACTCATATTTTTCCCTTCCAGCCAGTGGTCTGATTACCAGTTTATAAACTGTTCTATGTGTGCATGGGAGGGAGGAAGAGGATGCTTTCTATTCTCACCTGCTAAGTTGGTTTGGTTAGCAGAAAAACAGGAAAGATTTACTAGATCAGAAGACATGGAATAAAATGTTATAATGATCTTTTGTGATGGTGAAGGGTGAAGACCTGGACTAAAATTTATTCTGTTATTTCACACTGTCTTCCATATCTCGAATGTGTTCCAAATATTTGTCAGTATAAAATGGGCAGGGAATGCTACCACTTCCTCCTCCCATGTAATGCTATAAGAAGGAGTAAATCCTTAATTTTGTAGAAATTTCTTATAAACCCATATTGCAGCAATATAGGCCTAAAGTGGAGGCTGGCTTTTCTTTGCAGCCCGGAATTAGATGCTTGACTCTCAAATGGGGTTGGTGAAGAGAGGTGGTAGCATAAAACCTCATTTTTATTTTTCCTTTTGTTTATTCTGGCACATATTCTGTTAACATTATTGCTAATCTCATTCTGAATCATCTAATCCTCTCCATCTACTGTGTAGAAAGCTTTGATGCCTGATGAGAACAATGTGTTCGTTCTCCTTTCAGGCCCGTGCAAACACAGTCTGACACTGGAGTGCTCAGGGTCTAACCTTTGGGGATGCGTACAGAGTGCAGTGCAATGCTGCTCAGACATGCTGCCAGGGCTCCTGAAGGCTGAATGGCCATATATCTAGTCCAGATTTAATTTGCCAGAGGTTTGGTAGCCCTAGAAACCCTGCAAACCACTGATGGAGGCACCACACCCTGCACTGGAGGGGAGTTTTCAAAACTAATGTTGCGCTATCTCCAGAACCTTGAGAGTATTTTTAGCTGTCCCCAGAAACTAAGTTTTTGCTTCTATTTTAGTTTAGGAAAACAGAACAAAAATAATTTGAAGGGTGTTTTTGTTTTTGTTTTTTGTTTTTTTTTTTTTATCTCTAGAATCAATCAAAAACTTTTCCTGGTAACTGTTTAGGTTGGAATAAAAAATTTAAAATTCCAAATAAATGGGGTCACATAAGTTTCACTTAAAGAACCACCTGTGGAATAATCTGAATCAATAGCTCCTTAAACTACTTTTGAAAAACCAGAGAAAATCTTAAGTACTGTTAGAGTACTTAAAGAGAATGTAGACGGCCAAGAAAGGTTAGCCTGGTACATAAAATAATGGCAAGGTAATTTATGGAGTCTGTAAACAAAATAAATGGTGACTAGATTATAATTAAGGTTAGACAGAATGTTTTGATATGTTTTCCACAAGGATTAAAGATCTGACTGAGAAAAACAAATGTGTTGATCTAGTATATTAGATTTTCTCAAGACATTCGACTTGATGCTACATGACATTAAGTTTCAGAAGTTTGCATATATATATATATATATAAGGAATTGATTAGATGCATTAAAGACTTGACAGATCTTATGATGTAGCTATTTAGAAGGATGCATAGGACCATATCTAGTAGGGGTTCATAGATCTCAGAGCTTGTTTGCTGTGTGATATTTGTATCAGTGATCCAGATGATGTTATACAACTCTGCTGGTGAAACTTAGAGATAATAAAGATGTTGGGATAAGATATACTACAAAGACAGGGAAATCTGAATCAGTTGGATAGAGGATCAAATCCAAGAAAAAGCTCTTTAATTTAGTCAAATGCAACATAATGCATCTGGCAGAGTTATTCTAAGAGGGTGGGAGAATGTCCTGGGAACTCCAATAATTCATTGGTGGATATATGGGTAATTCTGGATAAACACTTCAATATGAGCTCCCAACAAGTCTTAATAGTACACAGTTGAGCACTTGAATGGCATTGCTGTAGAAGACAATGACTCACAATTACTCAATACTTAGAGAGTGAAAACATGTATTTCTCCAAGAGCTATTATCTGACTCATCTTTTGGAAGAAACTGTTTCCCCTACAGTTATAGTTCTAGAGCCTTACTCCCATATTTGGGCTGGAGGGGTGGTGTTCTTAAAATGATTTACCTGAACCGAGGGTTTTCATGGAGCCCAGTCACAAATCTGAACTTTTAATATATGTTTAACTGAACAAGACTCATCAAAACACCAGTCACATTAATATAGTTACAATAAAACAAAAAAAACCAATCATGTCTCACTCATTCTGATCAAAATAAGGTGTGGACCACATCATTATCCACGAGTGAGTGCTAACACTGTAAACAGGATGGATGGTAACTTATGCCATAATTATTGTGTTCAGGGAGAGAAAATATGGGATGGTGCAAGAAGATGAGGAAGTAACAGAGAATGGGAGTCACAATAAGAAATTTATGTTTGGTTTGGTTTGGTTTTTTTTATTTTTATTTTTCTAATAAGCCTGGATTTTGTTTTTTTTGGGAGGATCTCAGACTCTAGCCTGATTCACTCTTTTAGGATTATTATCACACATTTTCTCTGTGTCTAAAAGTATATGAAGAAAAATAATGGATCAAAGGTCATATATTACAGGCTTCAGCAGTGTTCAAAGATATTGCCAAGACTTTGTTTTTAGATGTGCTCTTTCTTGTGCATATGCTTATACAACTTCAATCTTTAAGTTTCAGTATTTGACAAAATTTGGGCTGATCTTCAATGAAATGACAAAATTCATCCCTCTGACTCACATTGTCAAATCTGTTCCAGTGCATGATATTTGAGGATTTCCTGAATTTGAGGGGCTTTGGGAGGGGTCAGGGAGGAGAAGGATGTTAAAGGATGTTATTTTGTAAATGTCTGAACATGCAACCCACCATACAGATTTCAGCATGTTTAAAGTTCTGAACCCTTCTGCCTTTAAGTGGGAAATGTGAGGTAGTTTTAATATGAAGTTTGACTATAATTAGCTTCTCAGAATGTGTAAATAAAGGACAGCCAGTGAAGCATGAGCTCCTGCAGTTCTCCGAATGGTTACAGTTAGATCAATGTGATTGGATTAAACAATCGTAATAGACACAATAGGGACATAGATTTTATGATATTTTACCAAGGAATTTATGACAGAAAGGAATCTTTTGCATTGTCGAGTCCAAGTCTCTGGATAATACAGGCAGCCATAATATGCAAATTATTTCAGAAACTTTACTTAAAAAACCCACAATTAAATTCCTGTATTTGCAAGAAAGACCACACATCACAAATAAACAAATACTCCTTCATTGTAAGATTTGTTTAGTGGTGATCCATGTTTTATCTGCATAGCCACAAAATGTTTACACTGGGGTTTCCAGTTCATAAATCCTTAGTGTTATGAAAGCTTAATGACAGCCAGTTTTGCCAAAGCTTGCATTTATTATCCATTTTGAAAAATTGGTCATGACAAATGCGAGTTTGTTCTGAGACACCAAGTTTCCCTTCCTTCATTGTCTATTCTCCTGATTGTAGAAATTGTAGGCTTCAATACAGAATAAAGCTTTAATAATTCAATGTTGATTAATTAAGGGCTGTTTTTTGACACCCATGCTCTTACTGAGAGAGACTTTGTGCTTGAGACAACCTAAGATTTCAAGGTGTTACTCCCCAAATAAAATGTTAGTCAATAAGATAAAGAGCATTAGACCTAAATAATTAACTGTGCTAAGTAGGGGAAATGACTGTATGATGCCCTGCGTACTTTTCTGTCTTTAAACAATGGGAAAGAGACATGCAAGGCATGCGAATCTTGAGTGACTTTTTAAAATGCCCTTCTCTAGCCTTTCTGATCATCATCTCCTGAAGTTTAGTATACTTGACTTATTTAAGATTCTGGTTTCTTCTTATTTGTACCTTTTTTTCTACTTATTCTTTGCGCTACAGCTCACGTTTTCTGCAGAATTTCTTTCATACGCTTAAACAGTTTCTCCTGTGCATGTAGGAGCTTTCAGCATTAGGACTTTACACCTCTGTTTGGGAAAGCAGAAGCACCTGTACCTGTACATACTTAGCTGGTCTCAACAAGCTCCATGGTTAGTTAGAAATTAGGGATTAATTTGACCAGTGTTTAAAAGAGACAGTCATTACATAAAAGAAAGTTTTGTATTTTTGATCCTCCAATTTTTCTGCCCATATAATTACGTTCCTTGGATTATTTTGTTACCTTCCTTCTTTCCTGGCTTTACTCTTTTTTCTGACTGGCTTTTTTCATCATAATACTCTCCAAACATTCCTCTGTAATGAGTCAGTACATCTAGCTACAATCAATCTTCCATTAGTCATTCGCCAGACTGAGGATCTCTGATGCTATAGGCCGACAAATAAATCCCCTTTTCATCTGAAGGTACAACACTTGAAGGAAATAAGAGAGTCATGGTAAGAACACTAATTCCTACCGATTTCTAAGTCCTCTAATTCCCGTTAATTTGTTTGGGACAAACGATTACTTCACCATGTATCTTAAAAGGACTGTTCTATCAGGTAGTATTGACTAGAGTAGTCGGGTGCCTAACTAGATGGTTTACCGAAAGTGTTCTTTAGCATGATTATTGTTAAGAAGCAAATTTAGATTAGGATTTGTGTATGTGTGATCAGTGTCTTATACATCTATTTGGAAGCTTAGCATGGTCTATGAGGTTTCCCAGGCAGATCAACTTGCTAAGATATCCCTCTTGACTGGGAGAAAGATGTCTTCTTATTACTTTCAGCATGGAACAGGTTTAGTATAATTTATCTACTTTCAGCAATGATACTTTGTAGGTGCTGTACCTCAAAAACATCCCTAGATCTAGACTAAATCCCATCACGTCTACACGTCATGCTGCTCATATTTAGGGTGGGAAGAGGAAGGAGGAGAAACATGACTTTTCCGTGGGAAAGTAAATATAGTTGGAAAAAGGTCCAATTGAATTAAAGAAAATGAGGAAAGAAAAGCAGCTGTTCCCACACTGGTGAGTGTTTACATTCTGAAAAGAAAAGCCTTGACAGACAAGGCAGAGAAAGATTTTGGCTGATTGCATTTAATGCGTATCCTTGATGTGGGCTGTGAGTTGATCATACGATTCTATGATTTCTTATGTAAATACTCTTGCAATGAAGAGAAGAGTGAGAGAAAACATGGAAAAGCACTGATGTAGGACTTCTTCAAAAACAGACCTGTGCTTGTTTAAACAGTATTTCAGCTTCTGCATTGTACAGAACGCAGCAGTTATATATCACAGGGACATCTATAAGTACCTAAGATTGGTAGGGATAATATTCAAGTTGTAATATATATCAAATTATTGAGTAGCTACTTTATCCAAGGATGAGCAAGCTGAGAAAGACAGTGTTAACTACATACACATATAATGCTGTAATAGGTTGCTGCAGAAATTCTCGTATGTTGTCCCTCAGCTCTATTACAATGCTCATTAGAACTGTTGGACTGTGTATTTCACTTTTTAATAGGTCTTTTGCTTGTGAGAGGAACATAATTATATGACTCCAAAGCAGGATTTTCCTTGCCATCTCACCCTTCTCTCTGCTGTAGTTACATCCCCTTCCTAGTCCCAGGTGGCAGATTGTTTAGGTGTGAGTTAGCATGGCACAGGTGGCAGCTTGGTCTTTTCAAGCAGTGTTCATCAAAAAGGGAAGAAGAACCACTGATGTCTTCATATCAGATTCCTTAGATCATTTCTTTTTTAACAAAGTTAGTAAATTCATGCCCACTTGTGTGGACTTTTGCCAAAACAGTCTTACATTGTTGTTACAAAGCTGGCAAATTCCCCCTTCCTGAAACACGCTTGACATTCTTCAAACTGTTATACCACAAACTGGTGGTAAGGGGAATGCAGTTCTGCTGAGTATCCTGGTTTGAGGTAAAACAGGATCAATTTTGTTCAGTAACTTTACTTTTTAGCTAGGCCTCTTCTAACTGCTGAAATTCACAGCATGTTGTGCAGAACTGTTCACTCTCAGAGTGATAAGACCCATGTTTATAGCTGATGCCAAGGAATGGGATGCAGAGAGGCTCTTGCTTAGACTTATTGCTATAACAACCAAGGCCAGCCAACTTTGTTACTTGCCCCGTTGGAGGGTCAGAAAGTTGAAAAGCGTAGAGGGGTCACACCTCTGGGGAGGAGCGGACAGGACAGGTGACCCAAAACTGACCAACAGGGTATTCCATCCCATCTGCCTCATGCGCAGTATAAAAGCTGAGGGATCAAAGGGTCAGCTCTCTTTCTGCAATGACTCGCGACCGAGGAGGACTCTGTCTCTGCATCTGCCTTTGATCCTGATCCTGAATCCAGATCCAGAATCCAATTCCTGTCCATCACTGAGTCCAGTCTGGGACTTCCCCAGTGCCCGCTGGTGACATGATTGTCATCCTGGGAGCTTGACATGTTTTTTTATATATTTCATTATTTTCTTTTAATTATTTTATTATCAATATTTCATTAAAGTAGTTTAGTTCCTTCTAAACTCTTAAGTCTCTCTTTTCTCTCTCTCCTGCCTCCCTTCAAAGTGGGGCAGGAGAGAGAGCACCTGTTGTTCCACCTGATTGGGCTAATCCAACCTAAACCACTACACTGAGATACCAAATATGCACATACAAAAACATATAGGGAATTTGAATTTAAAACAGAGAAAGTTAAAGTAGAATTTACGATACTGGAAGGAAATACTATTGTTTTGTTACTTTATTTAGTATCAGTTGTGTCCTGATACTGTCCTAATCATTCTGATCCTCTTCTGTCCTATAACTTCATCAACAATTTTTGTAGAGACAGTATTTGAGCAATTGGTGTCTATAGCTTTATGAAAAGATTCTCCCAAACCAAGCATGCTCATAAGTATTTCCTTGATTTCACTCCAAACATCAACCCATCCTAATTTCAGAAGGTAGTGCAGGAAGATTTTTGGATAGAAAACATATCTTCCAAATACAAAATTTCTGTATAGAATTTTAAATAGAATCTCTGGTTAAAATTCTTTGCTTTGATACAATGTTGGTAGGATTTCTTGCATTTCGTTGTAGAAATTTTAGTGCAGAACTCTATGGTATTCAGAAAACTATAGTCCAGAATATAAGGCAGATTAGATTTCTCTCACCCACCCTTAAAATAAAAATGAGATCAATCTCAATGTGGTGCTCAGGTCTTTCTTTTACTCTTTTCAAAAACAGAGCTATGTCAGATAAGCTAGACCATCTCATATTGTGTGTGAGAAATCTCTTGTTGGTTTCTCAAAAATCAAGGTGTTTTGGAACTTGCAAACCCTGAGTAATCAGTAGAGCCAAAGCAAGACTGCCTGGAAGAGGAAGCACATTATTGTTGACATAGTCGCCCAATGATTGCTTTACTAAAAATCTGCCCCAGGCTTTCTGAGAGGTAATTTAAGAAGGACCCTAGAAAGAAAAAAATTGAAAACACTAAGAAAATTTAAGGGGAGAAAAGAGAAGATTGAGAATATGACCATACTACAAAATAGTGATAAGATCTTTGTGAACCTGAACGAAGGCTATAGAAGTTATCTGAGGACAGGCTTATTCTCTGGCGATTAGCCTTCCCAGAGCTCCAGATGATAGCTCCACTGCTATGAGAACACAGGCTAGAAAAATAAACCATAGTTTAGACATAATATAGGATGAAGGAAAGCTAGGAGAAATGCTGAATAATTCAGAAGGAAAAGTAAGACACCAGCTGTGCTGAAGTAAATTCCCACTTTCTGAGGAGGGAGGGTAAAAAATTTGTCTTTAACTGCCTTCCCAGCTCATCAGTGATATCAGGAAAAAACAGTGGGATATCTCTAGAAACTGAGGGTCAAAGTTTTCCTTTCACCAAAGTGTGAAGCTGGGGTTCAGAAACAAACAGAAAACAACTCAGAAGGGTGTAGCTTCTTGTTTTGGTTGGTGGGCTGAGCTAAGTAATAAGAAAGGGGAATTAAAATATGTGAGGTACTGATGGTGGAAGGAAAAGCATTGATCAGCAAGAAACTGAAGTAACCAATTTATTCCGGTTTAGATGGCCAAAACCCTCACAATCTCTTAAGGTGCCTGATTATGATGATAACGCTAGAGCACAAGCTTATATTTTAAAACAACATTGCATCTGCTCGTATTGGACACACAAGAATAAAGCTCTCTTTGAAGACATCCCTGAAGTGCTGTGGTTTCATTCCTTTTATGGTGCAAAAGTTGTATTGTTATAGCAACATCATATTAATAATCAAATGGGGTTTTTTACTTCCTCTCCTCCCTCATGATCAAGGACCCATATACACATGACTATGTTAAGCTGCTAAAGAATAGTATTCGATATTTATCATACCCTTATTTCACTGACACAGACAAGTGTATATATTTTTCATCTGTCAGTTTGCTACCATAAGTCAGTGTTATAGTGACAACGAGATGTTAAAATATCATTTGGTTTTCACATTTGACAATTCAAAGCTGTAGGTGAATAGAGTAAATCATGTATATCTCCTTTAAAATACTCATTGTAACCTGTTCTTAAAATCAAACCTAAATTCTTACTTTACCAGAGAGGTGCATGGACAGTTATTATGATTGCAGCAGCAAATTTAGATATGCATTTTGTAATTTTTACCCTCTAAAAGTATGCCTTCTCACTTTGCAGCATGCATTTATCTGTCTAAAATAAGGAAAAAATGAGAAAAAAATGCATGTCATAATTTAAGTTCACTAATCAGTTGACCTTGTATCTTTAACTTGTGTTACTGCATCTTTTTCCTCCTTTTTATAACAGTATCTAGACTTTGCAACAAAAATAGTTTTTCATTGCCCACTTTTGCCCGGTTATGGCAGAATCTCACTGTAAGTACTTTGTTATTATTATTTACCTCTTTACAAATAGCCTCTTCTGTTGTTTGGGCATTTACATTGTTTTCCCATTATATTCAGAAGTCTCTGTGGCGTATGAACTTGGAGGAACCTATTCCATGGCTTTGAAAAAAAACATCTGTTATGTATAATTTGTTTACTGAATATGCCAGATGGGGTAGCTAGATTCTAGAAGATAACCCAGCAGAGTAGCATTTCTGTGTTTGGGGATTTTGGTCCATTAGTATTGCTGTTCTTTCCAAGATGTGGTAGAAAATTGTCAAAATTGAGGTGTGCATAGTGTATGAAGTGCATGGCATCCATGCCACTAATTTGTTCACAAAAGAAATCACGAATAATTAAATAAGCTAAGCAGTTCTTAAAGTAGCAATTAAATAGGTAATGAGTGAGTGCGAATGAATCAGGTATTCAGTCTTTGTTTCTAGACTCTCTTCATCTTTCAGTGGTTTGTGTTTGCACACTGCATGAATCTGAGGCTTCTGGAAAGAGGGGATTGGGACTGTAGGAAGGAAGAAGTTGGAAGAGGAGCAAAAGAGGGAGATCTTTGTCTTGCGAGTCATCTGTCCTAACAATAAAAAGCATCAGAGTCAAGAATGTTACAATACTACAATTGGTGCTTATGTGAAATCAGTTACAACTGCTGGATGAGGTAATTGATAACATTGTTCCATGTGAAATCTGTTAATAATTTAATGGTTGGATTTTCTGCAAAATTTTTATAGTGCCTACTCCATTCCACTGGGAGATCATTAAAATAGGCATTTTGCATTGATGAAGGCTAAAATAGAGTTCTAAAGAACTTGTCCTCTGGCAGAGTAGAAATGGACAGGATCTAACCCCATCAAATTAACGAGGACTGAAAGTCAAGGCTATTTATGACCAGGAGGTGTCAGACTAGTAGATAAAAGTCTCCACTTCCTAAGTGCTACTGAATTATTTCTATTTAGTGTCACACAAAATATCAGATTTTAGCTTGGATCCCAGAGAAAAAAGGACCCTGAACTGTTCTTGTGTCCTTTAACAACACATTATGAGGAGCTGAGCTGATGAAGTCCACTGTGCAGTTGCATGTAATGTAATTCTTCTTTAGCTTAGAGGGGGTTTTACATTATAAGTTTGTTGAGCTTCACTAACACCAAAGTTCACTTTAAAATATGCTACAACTTGGCAGAAAGCCAGTGAGCTGGAATTTAAAAGAGCCTTTAGTAACACATGACAAGGCAGTAATGAAAGATGGGTTGTTAACTCAGTCATCAGGGCTCCTGATTTTCTTAGAAGTTTAGCTTCCTTTACATCCCCCCTCCAATTTTATGAGGTCTTCTTTTAGTCATCTCCAGTTCCTCAGAGGTGTTAGAAGTCACTGTAGTGTGGTTTTTCTGTGATTATAGAAAACTGCTCATACCAGAGTCCTTACCCTGTTCATTCTCCAGGACACTAGAATATAAACAGTTCCCTTTCTGACAGGCGAGCCAATCTCCTCCATTTCTTGAAACTGTAATCTTTCTTTCCTGCCTTCCTTATTTATCCTTATACTCCTTCTGTTCCATAGTGCTTCTGTCTTTGCCATGTTTCATCTTTTAAAATGTCTTTTTATAAAGTATATGTAGTCAGTGGTTTGTGGTCTAATGTGAAGAAGTATCTTATTGAACCCTTTCATGCTAGCCTTCAGCCCCAGCTCCTTGATCTGTCCTCACCCAATCTTCTCTTAGTTGCAAGAAATGACAGTTTTGTTGAATCTTTGAGAAAAAATAGTTCCTCTTCATGTAGCTTGCATTTCAATTAGTAAGATTGTTACATAGTTACTTTAGGTATAACCAATGAATTGCAAACAAAAAATCCCAAGTAGTCTGTATAATGTAAAATCATGAATCAGCCAGATTTTCTAAGGGTGAAAATACTGTTCCAGAAAATGCTGGTGTTGATGAATGTGAAGCTTTGGGAATACAACACACATAGAAAAACTTCACATATTTTATCCTGTTTGTGAAGCCTACCACTACTGCATATGCAGGAAAATGCACCCTCAAGTAAGGATATTCAGTGTATATTTTATTTCTATTTTTTTAAGGTACTCCTGTTTATATTTTTTTTCATATGGGCCTTCATGGTGCTCCTCAGTTACAGTATGAATGCTAATGACATGTCTTTTTCACTCACAAGACCGTAAGGGAAAAAAGTGTAAATCTTTATGAATATTTTGAGTATACGATACAGAAAAACTGTTGTATGTTATAAGAAAAGGTAACTAAGGTGAAAGGATAAACATTGATTTTATTATACTGGCCTAGAAATCTAACAAAAATTGAATAGGGCTTTTTGTTTGTTTTTTTTTTTTTAAAAAAAAAGAGGTTGCCATTGAACTCTTGAAATATGTGGTATTTGAAGACCAAATATGTCTACTCATCTGCTTTGAGATGCAGGATTGATTGAAAAATCTACAAAGCACAGTCTGGTGATCATTAGGTATTTCCTTGACTTTTGCACTGTTATGATGTTAAAAAGAAATTAATTCCTGTATTGTAGTCTTCCAAGACACATATTTTCAATAAGTATCAATACAACAATCTGTATATTGTGTGTTAAGTGGCTTTAGATTCATTCTTTCCTTTCACTGGTTTGTGAAAAGCTTAGGCACTGTGAAAGTAGATACTGAATTTCTGGAAATAAGGAATAGGGCTTCAGAGTCTGTATCAGTCCTTCGCCAGGTGGTAGAGCAGCTTGTTGCAGCAGTTAAAAGTCAGAGCCATATGGCTCTGATCCGCTGCAACTGCTACAATGGAACGAAAAGTTTGGAAAACAGAAAAAAGATTTATGAATGAGTGAAGTAGTCAGTTACTTTGACGAATGTGACAAGAGCTGCTCTGAAAAACTAAATAGTCTCAATCTGTAGAGTTTGATAAGCATCTACACTGAAAAGAATAAACAAACAGTATCTTCCAGGCTCCAGAAAGACATTTAGGCAGATGGACCCTATGCCTGTGCGACTTCTCATTGAAATTGATGGATCTATAAGCACAGAGGTTCACATAGCCTGATACTCCAGTCTACCGTAGGGAATAACTCAGCATGGAATGCTTGGAGGCTGTGGTCAGATTCTGTCCTTGGCAGAAGTAATGATGAATAGGAGAACTGAACCAGCTAATCAACTTGTACATGCTGGCTGGATTCAAGAGAAGTCAAAAAAGTTATGCTGGTTACACCAAATAAAGGTTTAACCTAAATTCAACATCTGTGTTTGAATTTCACAGATGTATACAGTTTAATATTAGCACTTTCCCTCCCCTCTGCTCACACCTCACAAAGATTTTATAGTTAATAATTGAACAGAAGAGAATTTCTCTGCCATCTTGCACCATTTTAACAGTTTTCTGAAAGTCTTAGAAAACAGCTTAAGAGTGTTTTTCTTCTTGGATTTATATTATGAAGGCTAAAGTCTGCTTGACAAAGATGGAAAGAAAGCTAAAACATTATATAAAGAAAACAACAAAAATTGACAAAAATACTGCCTGACAAGTTGGTAAATTTGCCACTGTTTTGAAATGAACATAACTAGACCCCCTATATCCCCAAGGAAGACTGAAAAGCTTTTAAAATCAGTAAGCCAGGTGTTCTTAGAATAAAGAAGTAGGATGGCTATCCTTGAGATCTTAAACTGGCCACATTAGAGTAAAATGGGCTCATACACACATGTCCTCCTACCCACTGTGTCTGCTTGTGGGTCCTGGCACTGGTTTTAGTCCTGCAGTGCTGCTGCTTTCTGCATCGTAGCAAAATCTGCCCAGCCTTCCTCAGTCTTCTTGAAGGTCAGCCCCTTCTGGGATCCACCTGCTGGCTTTGGGCTCCTTGCTACAGTCTCCCCATCAGGTACTGGTTTTCTCCTCTAACTGTCTTGAGTCCTGCACGCTGTAGCCTCCTAAAATTTCTCTTGGAGTACGCTGAATTGCTCTCCAAGGATCCTCTAAAGGCTTTCACCCAGTCAGTTACTTCTTCAATAGACATAACAGATAAATAAGAACAAACTGGGAAGATGAATATAGTCCATATCCACAGTAGCTGCCCTCGTACAGGGCAGAATTTATCACTTAATTCTTTTTCCAGAGTTCAAATCTGCTAAACATCTGATGTATTTCTTCTCAGAAAAGTTTATTTCTGATTTTTACATAAGAATTTCACTCTAGAAAGACCCATGTGCTTAATTTTAGACATTGAATGTTGTGTTATTGGCTCCAAACCCTACTTTCAAAAAACCTCAGTTGTTATTAGGTCCAAACCCTAGTTCCAAAAAACCTCAGTTTCACTAAAACTTTCATGATCAAATAAAGTTGAGTATAAATGTTCAGGTTAAATGCTGGTGAGATTTAAATAAAATGCAGATTACTCCATTATTTTGTAAGTCATGTTGAAGTTTCTATGTTTTTAAAATTATGAGGTACTTAATTTAATATCACATTATATATATTCAGTAGAAAATAAGAATAGAAAGTGTTATGTCTGTGCTTTGTGCTGGGATTACATTTTATGTCAGCAGCTTTAAATTGGTACCTCATATGTTCAGAGTTAAGATGCAGTATTTACAATAAATGTTAGAAATCCTTAGACAGCAAGTTAATTTTTTTCAGCCTGTGTGACTTAAGCCCCTCCTCACCCTACTGATATAAATACAATGAAGCATGAGTCTCAGAAAGACTTTCTATGTCTTTAAAAAAAACTAATGTACAACTACACTTTTCTCCTACTAATTATGTTAATCAGATTTTTATATCAACTACTTAATAAACATGCTCTATTATTTATGTCAAATGTTACTACTGATTGTTACTACTGATCTTCAGAACAAACTGAGCTGATAAGTATCCACGTGGTCCTAAGTCTCTTGCACCTGTCTCTTATCCTTGCATTACCAATCCACAAAGATAAGAAAGAGAGGCAGGAAAAGAAGGTTTGAGAAAATGTACTTTTCAGGATAGTTGAGCACTTTTTTTAGAAATGTTCAATATGATTACATGCAACATTTAGCAATCATCGTACTTGCAATTTTCTTAACAGTCCCATGTAGAAGCCCAGCGAGGATGTATCAATGTATGTCTAATTCAGTTTTGCTTTGCCCAGTCTGTTTTTTTTCTGCAATTTTACTACAAACCTCACTTTCAGACTAGGAAAGTATTAGCACATGCTTTCTTTGATAGATGATATTTTAAACTGCTGACTTGGAGCCTGAATCCATCTGAAGCTGGATTTACTTTCACATTGCCCTAGAGAACTTTGTGAATCAAAACTGTATTTTGTTGTTAGTGTCTATCCTACCCTTATTTACTTTCTTACCTCTTTTTGACAACAAAACCAAAACAAGCATAAACTTTAAAAAAACACAAGAAGGTAACATGTCCCCCAAGAGTAGGAGTGGGACTTGAGTAATACATGCATTAATTCTTCTTTTAGAGACTGAGTGTGTAAGTTATTTACACCATACCTAGGATGCCACAAAAGAGCTTAGAGAAGAGTTTGGTGTCCCCCTCAGGTTTCCTCACTCTGTCAAAGACTTGGATATTTGAATACTGAAACCAAATTAGTGTCTGAAGTCTAGATCATTCATAACTGGTTTTTTGGTTTTGTTTTTGTTTTTTTCTTGGCTTTCCTGCCACCTCTTCTGTTACAAAGATGACACACCAAATAAATGTGGTAGTTTGTGTCTGATTGATTAATTCTCTTAAGTGAGCATAGAATGCTTTAAAATATTTGTAAAAGACAGCGTTCAGATCGTTTGGCTTTCCACGCTGACTTTCAGTCATGGTGTGAAATATGCTCATATGTCCTAAAGTTAATAAATGAAAAGAGTAGGATATCTCTCAAATAATGAAAGTGGCACAAGAGCAAAAATGTACCTATTTAAGATACCGAAAGGCCTCTTATTAGTTGGGATGTGTCACTGCAACTAGGGAGCTAGACAATTTATGCACAATACTTCATGCTTACAAGTGTTTTTACCACCAGCAGAGCAGTCATAGGCAACATAACATGTTTGTTGGTATTCTGACTTCTTTCTAAGGAAATAATCATACATGGAGCTATGAAATATCAGTCTTCCTTTAAATGACTTGCTAACCTTGAAGATAAAAATCATCCTACATGTTCTTTATTTTTATGACTTTATCTATGGCTCATTTAACCCTGCAGTACCCTTTCCGATGCCTTTGGGGAAATCAGGAATAAGCTGGTCCTGGATACATATACTGTTGCTTGGTGAACATGATTTGGTCCTCTTCAGGTTATCATCAGTTTTTCTTCTGAACTGACATACCTGGAAATATATTTGAGGACTATGTACTACTGACTCTGAAAGTTTGTGGTATTCCAAAAGTATTAAAAGCAAATAGCTTATGACTACATTTGAAGCAACTGACAAATCTTTTAAGTGAAAAGATTCATACTGTTGTCTTACAAATTTACAGAATATTTTATAGAAATACATTTTGCGAAAACCTAACAACACCATCAGACATTCAAAATTCCTAGCTGACAAAAATTTTTGACTGTACTGAATTTTATTATAGTCCCAGAGTAATACCAAATTGGTAATTTTACATCCAAGGAGTCCATCAACTTTTGAAGAATTGTCCCTCTTCATAGAAAAAAAAAAAATAAATCAAGATGAAGTAGTATATAAAATGAAATGGCTAACATGTAGAAAAGATCAGCATTTCCATATGTGCTATTTCTCCTCCGCAGTGTTCCACAAGTGGCAGATTTTTCAAGTTTTAACCCAGGATTTTGAATGTGTGTACTGAAACCAAAAAAATCCGAAGTTATATGAAGTGTGATTTTTACAAGGTCATCATCTTGCTAACATTATCTCATTAATGTTGTGTTCATTTTACAATTGTAGCTCTTAACTTTGTGTTTTATGCTTTGCTTCAAAACTTGTATTGCACTAAGTAGGTTAAGATCCCAATAATTTAAATTAATGAAAATTTGGATAAAATCTCTTCTATGCAAGTACAAAAATGCTGATTCATTAGGTTCCTAACTGTTGGTTTGGTATTTGCATAATACAATTGCTAGAAAAAAGTGCTTTTTTTTCTCTATCATGAAAATAGCTTAATCAAATTTTTCAACAACGCCTCATGTTCTTGTGAGAAAGGATAGCAACTGGAACGTGTCTGGCAAAACAGTTTCTTTAGGGTTCAGAAGTTGGGCAATATCTAATCCTCTGAGCTTGCCAATGCTTATCCAGTGATTGATCATGGATCAAAAAATTTGCACTGAATACTCTAGGTACTATCAGATGTTCAAATTAAACAAGGTGCCCAAACAAGTGAAATAATTGTTTTTTTAATATTTATTTAAATTCATTCAGTATTTATTTTTTCATATGTTACTATTAATTTTTAGGCTGCTTGCATATCCAGCGTTAACATATAATAATGCTAATGGTGCAATTCTTTTTAATTAAGTGTACCAAAAACTTTCCCAGTTTCATCTGGGTTCTTATAGGAGCTGAACATCTGATTCTCAATACAGAGATTAAATAAGAAAGCATGCCTTGAAACAGCTTTAATGTACTTCACCTTAGTAATATTTTTCTTGATATTGCGATTATTATGCAATGCTTAATCCTTTCACTGCAGTGCAACCATTCAATAGCCAAAAGAAAGGGAAATGGGATGTGTTATCCTGTTGCTATTGTTATAGAAATAACATTTTCTTCAACTGATATACAGATGAGGATTGGGATAAATGACCTAAGTCTAATGTTTTATTATTCAGCATAGGATAAAGTGATATAATGTGAAGGGCACCACAATGACATCAGCATGTTATTCAAAGTGTAATTTGAGAGTACGTTCATCCACTTGAAGCTTCGTTAAAAATGTTTTATGGAATATAAAAGAAGGAATATTTGCTTCTTTCTGGGATTTATACAGGCCTTTTCTCTTTCTCCTGAGGTCAGCTGCCTGACTAAATAAATGTACTTTTATAAAGCAAGGTGGCAGCAAGAATCTTCTGACAGAAAAAATGGTCTACTATGCTTGTTTTTCATGAGTGCAGCAAAAAGATGAGATGCTAGCCATGACACATTCTACCTCAGTTCCTTCTTTCTACGTATTATACCGACCTTTAGCCAGTAGTACTTATTGTCTGAGTTTGTATTAAAATTATAAATATTTGTGAAACTCATGAGTGTTTTGTACTGAAGTATTTTAGCTCAGGTGCTGAAGAAATCCTCATGGTTAATATAGCTTTCAAAAACTTTTTTATCAGGTGTAAGATTTAAATCATACGTGCCTGGGGATGTATTTGTAGAGGGTAGATTAGATCATCTTTTATGTCCATTCAATGTTGTTCAGTGCATATTCTCTTTTTAAATAAAGTAATTTTTGTCTCTACTGGTCTTGCTGGAAAGAGAGATCTCTGGTAGAGTCATTTACTTTAGCAAGAATGTAGATTTTTTTTGAACTGTGGATACCAGCCTATAGGAATTACTTTCCTTGATGTATTTGCCTTTTTTTAAATAGTATAGAAGCAAAAAGCATCTAGGAAACATCCTGAGAATAAGACCCTCTACCTGTGACTGCTAGAGGGGAACTAAGCAACTTTTAATGTTTTTAAAATAAAAATCAATAGAAAAGCTGTCAGGTGCTGGCAACTTATTCACAGGAAAAAAATTATGTCTTTCAGAATTTCTTTAGTCTTAACTTGTTTTATACAGGTGACTTTTTGCTTTAATCTATTTTAGGAAAATAGATCTCCTTTAAGAATTTTTGGTTCTCATTAATTAATGTCTTCAATAAAGGTACAAGTTTTCACATACTTCAAGGATTTTCTGAAAATCTGATTTGCTTATGATATTTTATATTCTTCAATTATTTTTCTTCTGAATTTTTGAATTTTTCACATGAAGCTAATAGTCTGTTAACCATTTTGTCTGTTCTGTAACTGACCTCTTTAAACTGTTTCGCTGTGTACCACTCTTACCTAAAACTAATGCATCTGGGATCCCATCTCGACACCTAGAGGACTAATAGCTCTCAGATGATTCTGAAAATCTCCTTTTAAATTATAAGACCTTGTCTAGACTAGGATTACTATTATAAATGTGTTAGTTGGCTAATTCTGATGAGTCCTTTAATATCAGTTTAGATAAGGGAGGGGGGGGTGTTTGGTAATATTTTCCTGCATTTTTTGTAAGAGTTGTAGGTTTGATTCTCCTTTTATTTGTGTGTGACTGTTTATATGAAAAGCAATATATGCCATTTCTATTAATTCATATGAATAACCTATTTTGCACAAATAAGTAAGCTAGCCGCAAGGGGATGGGTAATTACATCGTGTGTGTGTGTGTGTGTGTGTGTGTGTGTAGAACACAATTAATTGATCTCTGAAAACAAGACGACAACTATTTTGAGGGAAATTTGGCACTTCAATCCTCTTTTAATAGAAAAGAAATTGTGATTAGAAGAGGAAAAGTTTTTAGAATGTTTGGAAATATAAGTAGTTATGATATTACACAAACAGAAATGATATTACCAGAATCATTTTGATGCAGCACAATATGGAAGTAACTAAGAATCCTACTATTAGTAACACTGAAAGTGTGTATTTCAAAGGTACAAAAATGATTTTGATGTCATGATAGGAAAATGTCATGTGTTCAAACTCCTGACTGGGGATTTGGATTCCTAAATAATTATCGAACTTCTGTTCAACTTGAGAAAGGAAGGAAGAAAGAAGAGAGAATTGATGAGTTTCTGGACAAAAATCTGTGTACCTTAAGACATACAAACAAAATTAGATATCACTGTAAAAGCACTTTATGCAGCACTTTTAAAAATAAGCCTATCTTTTTTTTTTATGATTTTATAAAAATAAACTATCTTTTATTTGGAATACATGTATTTAGCCTTACACCAGAAGATACGAACACTAAAATGTGACACTAGCAATTGAGACATGTCAGTGAGGAGAGAAGCTGGATGGGAGGGGAGGAAGTGAGGAGGGTTTACTGAAAAGGAAAATGACTGTTCTTTGTATCTCCTATACATGGCAGAGAAGAATGGGAACTGTGCTATGAGTCAGCTTCTTGCCTGGGAAGGGCTGGTAGGTACACAGCGAGCTGGCTTTAACACCTTCATTTCTGTTGCATTTTCATACAGGTTATAGCTACTATTAGTGAGGCTCCTAGGCCACTCTTATCCTTAGTGGATAGTGTTTGTAATCTAACAATGCTGACTTGACAGGCCAGAGCTATATGCTGTCCTGGTTATACTGCCCCAAAATGCACAGTCCAAGGCAGTGAGCCAAGCAGTGCATACCAGTCCTGCCAGCTTTGTGCCACTAAAGGAAATATCAGACTGTTAGTACAAAAGGTCTGGCACGAGGCAGGGAATTTCTCTCTAGGGGACTTCAGAGAACATTCATTATTACCTGTAACTTTAACAAAACAACTTTTCTACAGATATTTTAAAAATGACTGAATATACTATTTTGTTTGTCCTGCCTAAGGAGTACACTTACTGATGATGTGCAAAGGTGGAAAGTGGCCTAATACCACAAAAAATTAATTTGAAAGTGACTTTGAAAATTGAAAATGGAAAGGCTTTCACTGCCCTTTCCTTTCTTTATTTATTTTGTAGTCAAAGAGAAGTTGCCAGGGAACACACTCTGCCAGGACCCTACATGAATCCACTCTGGCTCCTTTTGGGAGCAAGCACAAAACCTTCTTAAAGGCCTTGCTACTGCAACTACTGTCACTCACTTCAACCTGCAAATTTCAAGCCGTCTTCCTCCCCTTTCTCCACCAAATAAATTAACCAAATTAAAAAAAATTTCAAACAAAAGCCTGCTTGAAGAAGAGCTCTTATGTTCAAATTGGGAAAAGCTAGACTGTGAAATCCAGTATGTTTCAGCTGTTCCTTTTATATGAATGGTGGTTGGGTATCGATGGGATAGTGATACTGGGAATTTTTGATTGATGTTTGTGTTCTTTTTGTGCCATGCTTTTCTACTGACTGAATTTGTACCTGCAGAAAATACTAGAATATGAATTCTGAAATTACCTACTGCTGTTACATGCAAAAAGCAAATTTTCAGAAGTCTGATATAGGAGTCAGATATCTGTGCTTTCTTCTGATAGAATCATAATTAATTTGTCTAAGTGCGGGATGATAACATAATGAAGACATTGACATTGGGGATAATACTCCAGTGGTCAAATTACTTTCAAAATTTTGCCTTGTATAAACTGTTTGAATTCTGGTCCTTGGAGGTAGGATGTTCTTACAAAGAAAAAACACATATTTTTGCATGTGTCTAGCAATACTAACTTCACCACAGTGTCGGAACTGTTTTTCAGTGGTCTATAAAAAGGCAGAGAGTGGACAAAGGAAGAAGTAAAGTTAGGTCATCCAGGAAATGGGCTAATTCAGTATTGCTTTTTATCAGTATATTTTGACAGAGATTCTTTGAAAAGTATTTGAACTCATTTCTGTTGGGTATCTGTCAGAAAAGAAAAGAAGTTATAAAACAAATCACTCAAGCTGAGATGCATCTTTCCCGCTTTTTGACATATCTGTAATCCTATAATCCTGCGCACACTGGTATTATGATAGTAATAATGCAAAATACTCAAAATATATCACATTTGATTTCTTGGAATTTGATAAAGAATGATGGTTTCAGATGAATGATTCTATCATAAGGAATACCTAGGTGTGTGGCAAGATTAACTGAGGAAGCAGTGACAAGTATTACTCAACAGACATTGGCTTGCACATCATAGAATGTACCCATCATTTTTTGCACGTACCCAAGACCTAACACAATGCAAGACTGAAGAGCTCCATGCAGTGGCCACTGATGATCTTCTGTGGGTATTGGGTCAGATTAGTTCAGGATGTATAGGGTCATTCCTGTTGTGCAGGTCCATAGTACGTGAGACTTGTGTGCTCCAAGATTTAATTTGAGAACTGCTTCACTGAGATTTATATAGTAATAATTTTCTCTTCTTTGAATGTGTATACTGCCTCTTCCAGAAGACCTTGGAGCTGCAACCTAACCCAAATTATTTTAATCAAGAAATCTCCCTACCCTGCCTGTGGCTGAACTCTTTAATAAGGAAGAGAAAGCTGAGAATTGGAGATAAGACTGCATACCGGATGAGATTAATCTGATGGGACCCAGAAGGATTTTATTAGCAAACTCTTAAAGCATATCTTTGCTGCAGTGATAGCTGCTTATAGAATAAAAATCAATGAAGTTTTGAGTGTTGCCAACATGGAGCGTTATGCCACCACAGCTAATTTTCTAAGTACTCAGGGTTATCTAAGAAGTTTTGGAGCAGTCCAGGAACAGCTCTTGCTCTGCAGATACACCCTGAAATTGGAAGCTGTGACTGGTCTCCTCTGTGACAAGAGTTAGGTGCACACCATTTCGTGTACCCTCTTTCCCCACTCTCTTCCTACCTTCTCACAGACAGTTATCTATTGGAAAGAAACCTTGGAGTGCAAGCACAGATCATCCAGACCAAGGTGGCAAGATGGTAACACTCAGTCCACACCTCACCAAATCTGTAGTTTAGGAGCAGTTCATAGACTGTCTGGAAGATACTGTGAACTTTAATCATGCCTGTGTTTTGATGGAACACTAATAAAGGGCATGTGTTGGTTAGGTTTGGCTTTTCCTACTTGAATATTTCACATACCTAAAAATGGTACAAAGAAACAAAAATCTTGATGAAAAACGGCAAGTGTTGCAGCAATAATCATAAACAGATGTTTGCTTTCCTGATTTGTTTCTTTGTTTAAGTATGCTATATCCTCTCACTGATGTCACAATCAATTTTCATTTGTTTCTTTAAATACTCATTACTTTTTCATATAGATTTATTTTTCATTTACTATGCAAACTTTCTTAGTATCTGCATAAGCTGAAATGCCTGTCTGTGCAGGTATGTAGCTGAAAATTGGAGCATTGCTGCATTTTTATATCTAATTGAAAATAACTACAAAAAGCTGCCAGTTGTGCTGTGTCTTTTGCCTCATGAAAGGTCATTCGTAATCTTTTTTTATAGTTAATGGAATGCACTATTGTGATTACACTGAAATCTGAATGCCTTCAGAAACTTTGAAAACTAAACAATTGTATGTGAGATAACAGAGAAAAATAATTTCCTTTGGAGAATGACCTTTCAAAAGTGACTAGTCCACATCTTTTTAGTGATGCCAACATGTCAGATTCACATTGTGTACAAACCTCCCGTCTTTGCCATATGCAAATATCCTCACTAAAATGGTAAAATAATGCTACACATTGTAATATTCATTTTTTTCACAAATGTTCATCAGATAATAGCTTTTAAGGGTCTTTGAGCACTTTGAGCACTGTATGTGCTGTCAGCTTAGCCAGCTGATTTTGTTTACAAAATGTCAGCATTTCCTTTTTTCTGAAAAGGACAGATGATAGTGTCTTCTGAAGAAGGGAACCTCAGGCCAATTCTCAGCTTACACTGTCAGCAGTGACCTCTATTGTCTTATTCACAGTAGCATCAATAACAAAAGGTAATTGTTACATACATGGGAAAAGAAATAAGGTACAAGAATGTCAAGATAAATGAGATAATCTTATACTAGATCTATAATCATTTTCTAATAAAAGATTGTGCTATATTTACCAGTGCAATTTCTTCAGAAATTCTCAAATTCAATTATGATCAAATAATAAGTCAGAATAAAACTGGGGATGTGCAATCTTAAGGCCTTTCCTTTAGGTGAATGATTTATGGTCACTAAAGCTTACCCTTAGCAAGCATAAAATACAAAAGAAAAATACCTAAGAAAGTGCTCATATATCCTCTTAAAGACTAATCAGCACAGACTCTTCCTTCCCATTTTATAAATAATTTGTACAACGCACTAAATGTTATTTTCAGAACGCAGCTTGCTTCTCAGAAGTCTTGAATATGAAAAAAAGATAATAGGAAAAAATTGCATAAATTCCTATTCAGAAAAGCATTTATGTGTCTATTGAGCAAAACAATTAAAACCACATGGTGATACTAAACCTTTTTACATGGGATTTATGTTATTGGAATGTATGACCAAATCGATGATAGAGGGATTACATGGCTAGGTCCAACAAACTTATGCCATATTCTGGCTATCTTTACATTTTTCTAGCTTTCATTTTCCATTTCACTCTCGAGAGACTATTTTTTATCTGTCATACTCATGGATAGAAATCTCTGCTTTTTGGACTTGTGTGCCTGTAAAATGACATCGAGACAGAGGTAATGTAGCCACAAAGGAAGAAAAATGCATATTAAGCCATTGAAACACAAGCATTGACAAGCTTTGTGTACTAAAATTACTTCATGAATTAAAAAACACAGAAATGCATATGTTGTATGAAAATAACAATGCCCTGTAAATAATATTTTAAATATTGACTGTTGCAATATACCAGGCATTAGATGATTATGGTATTGCACAGCATTGACGTAGACTGAATGTCCCCTCTGGAACCATATTGTTTTGTGGTTCCACCCACTTAAGATTTTTATGCAGAGAAATCAGTTTATATTAGCCAAATTTTAATCAATTGCTAGGTGCCAGGTGATCTGTAGGACTGTTTTTGTTTTTAATTATGACATACAATCAACTAGAACTTTTTTAACTGATGCAGTATGATAACCTAGAACAGAGTCTTCTTTCATCTCAGCAACATCTCTCCAGTATTTTAAATCCTTTCTAAGATTTTGAAATAGAAGACAAAGTATTCTATATCACACTTCGCATCCCTATTATGTTACTTTATAGTCATATTCTAATATGAGAATCCAGCTGTATGCTTTCTTGTTTGACAAGATTATCTATTTGTTAGGATTCCTTTTGTATACCAACTCTTTTTGTCAACTGTTCATTCTAGCTGCAGCAGTTCTTCTTCCCCTTTGTTAGTAATACTGAAGTATGAGTCACATTTTAGGAACTTCTGCATTATTTTAATGCATTTAATTATATTATATGTGTGTCTACCCATTCATATTTTATTTCAATAACTTTCAAGCTCCTTATCCAAGCCCAAAAGAATAGTTGTCATAATATTTGACTTCCTGTGATTCTAGTCTCAACATCTACAGGGACAAAGGTACAGCCTAATATTATATTGTAATTGGTCCCTTTGCACAATTAATAAGTCAGGTCTTATCAATCAGTTGACTTTCTGTTTGTGTAACAAGTGCTGCAGATACTATGCAGAGAAAAACTTTCACTGCAAGAGAAACTCTAAAGCCAAGTAAGAAGAATGGCTATGATTCGAGATTTTTCGTCATGACTTTTGAGGGAAGATCCTGTTCACAGGACTGTATTTGACTACAGGGGATTGATCGGGTGAGCCATCAGCTGCTGTACAGAAAGCAAACAACTATTAGGGCTGGTAAGAAGCAAAAGAGCAGTTTTGGAAGCCCATGCTACCCAGCTGTTTTGCATGGTAAGTAGTCAGTGAGGGGAGCCATTAGGAATATCTCAGAAAACCTCTCACTACCGCAGATCCAGGACAACCGCTTCCATGATAAGAGTGCAGCAGTGGCTCCAGCATTTCTTGATAAAATACATTCTGAGGAAGGCCACTGCAATAGGATGTAGTACACAGCCATCTTAAGGTAGTTGATGTCGTCCAGTTTTAAGTTAAATAGCAGAATCTTCCGTGATGACTGAAAAAATGGTAGCAATGCAACTGCCTCTTTTATTTCTGCCTTTGAGTTTTCACCTGAAGATGCTGTATTTCTGAAAGTCGTCACTGCTGAAGGTTTTCAAGTTCTGAACAGATTTTGTGTTGTGGCACTCAGCAGGGAGGCTGGAACTGAATTGTAATGTTTCTAATGGTTAAATAGTTGAGGATAGCTTTTGGGGAGGAGGGGGGAAACACAAGCAAAACTGAAAGCCAAAATCAAAAAATCACATATCCAAATTTTCTGTTTTGTTTTCTGTCCTTTGTATTGCCAAGGACATTGAGCAGGACAGACACTTAAGAGTTCTTATCCCGCAGTTTTATTCTGGAATTCATGATCTTTCTTTGGAGCACCCTAGTAATTATCACAGCAACTATTTGTTCAGATGTCAGATCAGTAAATGAATGAAACATCACTTTCAGTAGACTTAACTTATTGAAAGAAGTAGGTCTTCTAAATGGCAGTATATAAAATTAAGTTAAAAAAAGGGTAATGAATCTTTTGCTTAGAAGAACATCCTGATTTGTATATCTTTTAAACTACTAGTTTCTTGTTAGGTTATGGAAGAAAGATAAGCATGACAGTGCCAAATAAAATATCATTTCTGAACGGATATCACACTTTGGAATTTTTAGGGTTTTTTCATACCTGAGGTGCTTGTGTAACATCTGAGTATGGAATCCATCTTGCAATCAACAATCATAAAAGACATAATGCTGATGAGATAGCACGAACCTTATCATATAAGTATAGAGGACAAGTTAGACAAACAATGTGCAAAAACATGAATGCATCATAAGTGACATAGAAACAGGCAGAACTTGAATCTCTCAACTCCCAGTCTAATACATTAGAAATTTACCACCTCAATATTTAATACTCAGTTCTCAAGATTTAGAACAACTTGTGGGCTAAACATCTGAAACAATTTATGTTTCAAACTTAGATTACTGACATAGCAAAACAACTGCATATCAGCAATAAATTCGTACCTTGCTTTTAAGGGACAAAATAAGCAAGGTGATTTTAATTCCATAATATACAGTATATCATTAAGCAGGACCGATCATTCAGTTACAAAGGATACAGATTTTTCCAGTGCATTAGAGAGTTAATTTGATCACACAAATAGATAAACTACATACTTACAGGAACTAATAATGCATTTGCTAAAATATTTATGGAGTTAAATTATTCCATAAATTGTACTGTAGTTCACTGAGATTGTTTCATTTTAATATTAATGTGGACAAGCTATGCCAGAGATGCTAAAAATGTTGAACTTCAAACATATTTCTTGATCATTCTCATTTATATAAGTGCTTTTTGGTTTAGAGCATGTTCAGTGAAAGATAAAAGGAAAAACTTCTTGATATATCTTAAGGTGATAGGTGAACAAAGTGAAGACCTATATAGAAATAGGTCACAAACTATCACTTGCATATAATAAATATTTTAATTTAGGTTGCTGTAAAATGCTGTTTGCGGTAACTTTGCAGAAAAGTACTTCACTGTAAAACAGCTTTAAGACAGGAAAACTAAAATGATGTATTTTCTGGCACAGTTTTCGTTGAAAGAAGTGTTTATCACTTTAAATCAAAATGAATTCATTTCTTACAAAGCGTACAGTGGATGTACAACCATTCCTCTAACATCCCACACATACTTTAGTTTGTCATTCTTCTCTTTCTTTTTGCAGGTGTTGTTAAAAAAATGCAAAAGCCTCCACTTGCCAAGATGCATGTGTACTTAGCTATTTACAGCTTTAAATGAGAAAATAAGCCTTCTTAGAATTCTGAAAATGTTGAATTTGTTTTTCCCAGCTGGAGAGTGGGGTTAGCTTCATTTCTACAAATATGTCTATGTCAGAATGTTCTTCAGCTTTGTGCCAGGAAACTGCAGCATGTTATGGAGTTCAATGGAAGGAAAGGGGACTGTCTCTGCCTTTGGCAACTCTTACATCCACCTGATGATTGAAACAGACGTGGTGATTTTAGAATCTGATTATTCCTGTGGAGAGAAAAAGTTGATTAAGCAGTGAATCCTGAGATTTCTCCATGCCTCTTTTTTGTATATCTCCAACAGTTGCATATGAAAGGTGACCTTCCCTCTGAAATATTTCTGCACTATTCTCCTGGGGTTGTTATTTGGATTCATGAGTTCAAGACCATCATGCATAGAGAAAATGAGAATTTGTTCTACAATTTGAGTATTTGGGCTGTTGTTTTTCTTTTTTAGAGTGTCGTGTGTGTGTGCCTCCTCCAATAAAAAAAATGAGATTCAGAAAACCAGGACATATTAAAGAAGCTGACTATCTTTCAAAGTGTTTATTCCTTTATTCCTATTGCTTTCTTTTAAGTATGCACACATCTTAACAGGCAGTCATGACGAAAACCAAAAAATGCATAGCTACCGTTACTTTCCCCATCACCAGTTACTGGCCTTCTTTATCCTATGCCCACACATATTCACATTACTTTATTTTGCATTTTTGCAAGGATTACTTTGCATCAGTCCTCTGGTCTGTGAGATAGGCTTTACTCCTGCGATACGCATGATCTGACGTAATCTGAACAGGTATACCCTTATCCCTTACCTTTGCTGATATGAGATAAATTAATATAGGAAGCTGTGATTTAATTTCTTCAGTTGAAGCCATTTTGTTATCATCTTCTATCTTTGCTTGTTGCAGTTTTTCTATACTATAAGAACATTATAAAATTCTGAAGCTAAACTCCTGTGAAATACGTCATGTGTCTTTTAAGAGCTTTTAAATAATGACATATGAACTTAGTGGGCTTAACTTTCCTGTACCAATAGAATTTTAATAACACTGTGACTTCACTAATAATAAATACAATATTTCAATAACATTTTATAAAATTATTCTCCCTTTTACTTACAAAAAATCTAGATAATCTTAAAAAATAAAAACATATCTAGACAATTACATACACACATAGTAACTCCTTCCATCAATTTTTTTTTCCTTCTGCTAGCACATTTTATCCTTTAATTTCTCCTGTGATTCTGTCTCCATTGAGTCTCGGTATATAACTGTAAGAACTGAGACAACAGAGACTGTACATTGTGGTGTTGCAAGAATGCAGTTCCACCTACTGTTTGTGCACTGAAGACAAAGTCTAACGTCTACAAAATGGAGGAGGCTTTCACCATTGAAGAGCTGCAGATGGAACAGGCAACACAGTTTCTTCCACACTTATAACGATTAGCTTTTCATACTTCTGAGACCATAGACAAGCCATGCTTTATCAGCAATGCCATATTACTTCTAACCAACAGCAGTCTTCAGGTGTTCCTGAAATTTTGACAGCTAAACCTGACATCAGATGGTCTTTCTCTACACTGTGATCAACTAGTAAAAAGATATATCTTGCATGAATTTAGTCATCAGAATGAACATTAATCTCTTTAAATCTCTCTCTCAAGCTTGTTAAATACTGAGCACTAAAGTTGTCAAATTGGTTATCACCTGATTTCTCTCCAGGTGGAATTATGTGAGACCCGGAGTCAGTCCCACTACTGACTGCTGTCAAATGGGGAGGTTTTATTTTATGTGGCTGCAGAAGCAGCTCCTCCTCCTCCTCCATCTTTCACGTGGTGTGGTTCTGCCCCTTTTTAGGCTCTGCTCAAGATCATCACTGAAAAGACTGATTGCACTAACCCAGCAGAAAACCATCTGAAATTGTCTCATGGAGAGACCTGATGTATGTTACAGTTAATGCAAGGTAAACAGAGACAGCATGCGGTAGGGAGCTATGACAAGGTGTTAGATTGGCTCAAGCTGTCTTGTGTAATTTTGTTTTTGAAAGTGAAGTGACACAGCTTTTGTAGCTTGGGTAAGAAAAGTAAGGTTAGTTCTGGTTGGTGGGTTTTTTGTTTGTTTGGGTTTTGTTGTTTGTTTTTTTTTTTAAACTGCATGTTAGTGCTAGTACTTCTCATCCATTCAGAAAGCAGACTTTGGGTTTGAAACCATTCAGTGATCCTGGAATTTGGTTGAAAAGAGCTGCTAAAATGCTAATGAGTTTTTTTAATGTGATTTTACAACTCCTGTTATCACTTAACCTAAGTTGGCCAAAGCTTTGAGAAAGGTAAAGACTTACCTTTCTGTCTCCATTACACTATGAAATGAATTACCGAAGGTCAAAGGCTTGTTAAATATTTTTTTAATTTTTTAATAGAAAATTAAGTAGACTAACCTTTTTGAACAGGGAACACCGATCTATTAGGGAAGACAAAACTGGAACTTTTATGGATTATGTACAGATTTCTCCTGCCCAATGTACTCTTGCTTTCAGGAAGTCAATGATTTTCAAGCTCCAGTAAACTGTTCCTGATTCCCTTTGATTCCTAAGGAGCTCTTCATGTCCAGTTCAAGGCCTTGTTGGTATAAGCACTCTGATGTGACCCTGCTCTACCATTTGGTCTCTGAAATCTTCTCCTCCTGAGCGTCTTTCTCCAGGTTGTCTTGCTGTCAATTTAGGAGTAGATAGGAATAGATGAGGAGTAGCTGTGAACAAAATTAAATTCCCAAACACAGTATCTGTCCTATGCACATTGAAATATTTTGAGCTGTACACATAATTGTAATTTTTTACTGATGGTCGTCACTATGTGCACTTAAAAGCTGTATGTGTAAAAACTAATTTCTATGTCTATTTTTATGTTCCTGATGAACTGAAAACATGACAACTTTATTCTGGGGCCAAAGAAAAAAAAATCAGCATCAAAATAAAAGGAAAAAAGAAATCTTCCATAGGTAGAAATTTCCTTCTTTTCTTCTTCCTTCTTTGACCCTGAAGTAACTATATTATATTTTAAATAGCTTTGAAACTTACTGTGAATGATTCTTTATGCGCTTTTGATAAAATAAATTAAAATTTCACTGGAAAAATCAAACCATGTTTTAGTAATGAATATGGCAAAAACTTTCATTAAAAGGAACATACAGACCAAGACTTAGACTAAATATTGACCTAGTTAAACTCGTAATATAAGCCTATGTACATTCATAAAGCAGTTCTGTCCAGACACACGTATGGGTATTCAGCAAGCATCTGTTTACCTCAGAATCAAAAGCTGCTGTATAACAACTAAATAAAATAAAGAAAACTTGTGTAATGAATAAAGCTATAACAAAACAATGGTAATTAAAAAAAAAATAAAGAAAAATAAAATAGTAAAGATAAAGAATTGACAGAAAAGGTAAGTGTACTTTTTTAAAAAAATATTGACAAAAAGAGGGTTTTTTTTAATCATCCTACAAATATTTATTTTATCAACAGGAGAAAAAAAACCACAATAAAACCAGTGAAAAGAAACAGACTATCTTCCTCCTCATATTACCTGTGATGACAGCAGTTACTTGATCTTTTTGAAGAAAAGATCTCTACAAGAATTATTGCTAGAGGAGTTAGAGCTTAGTTATCTTAATTTCATCTGAGATCATTGACTTTAATCAAGTTAGTTTCAGGAAAGAATGCATAATTTCTCTGCTTCGTGTTGGTCTGCTGAACCTTTATAATCTTTTTTTTTTGTGTGTGTGTGTTAAAAATCAGCTGGAATCTCTTTCTGTGGCCATAGTACTTGATGCTGGGAAGTATTTTGAGAAAATAGATAATGTTATTCACATAGAATGTTTGAACTATTTTTTGAAGGAAACAGACTATCGATTGTGCCAGCAACCCTCACACTACATGCAAAGATTCAGCATGGAACAGTAACTCATTCTACAATGAAACACAAGACATGATTGCCCGGAATCAATCTTATTGGCCCAGAAAGCACTAAAGTACTTTCCTCAACTGATTTGACATAGAATTCACCCTAATTGATTTCTAACAATATAAGTATATGTTGCTGTCATTTTATTTTATCCTGTTCCAGACACAAACTTCTTTTAACTTATTGAGCTTTGCAACCAAATACCTACATAAAAGGTTAATTGGAAGAAAAAAAAATGCCTATGCTGTTTCAAAACCCCACCTTACTCTAGCTTATAGATCATGTTTTTTAAATTGTACATTAGCACTGAAAGACTTTCTGTATAGAGTTATCTTAAACTAGCACATCAGATCTGCCCACAATTTCTTCCTATTTGTGACATTGAAAACTTATTTAAAGCTAGCTGTTTAAGCTTTAAAATATGAGCTTGAGTATATATTTTTTTTTAGATTTTATTTATTCGATCTGCTATAATGAATTGTTGCATTATATTGATGGAAACAAATGTTGCAGTATAATGGCTACTGTTGTTGCTTGTCATATAAAGCTTATTATCTATTGAAGTTCCAGATCAAATTTTTCTTTCAGCTGAATTGTAAAACCAGCATAGTTCATTAGTTTCTCAGGAGTTATAAGCGATGTCTTTCAGCAAACGCACATCTTCCTTCTTTGAATAAGTTCTTAAATCTAATAGTCAAATTCAACCCTAATGCAAGCTGAATGTCCTCGAGTTTACACCACTATGAATTCAGCCACTTCAGCCCATTTTTGAAAACTATCCTTGGGAACTCTTTCATAATATACCGGCTATGTTAACTACATTTGTTGACATTTCTGTTAAATCCTACAGGTTAGATATGCCCTACGCCACTGTGATTCTGGAAGAAATGTATTTAAGTCGATGGAGATACATGAGTTCAAATGGTTGTACAAGGAAAAATGCATCCTGTGAGTTAAAGTAGACAAGGATGAATCCACTGTCCTCATTTAAATTGCAGCTTAAGCCTGTGCCATTCCCTGAAGTTTCCGGAGGTGGAAGAATGGTGCACTAACTCACTATCATCCTGTCAAGTGCATCTGTGTGGCTTTTATTAGGTCTGCAATTTAGGTTCAGTATAAAAAGGGCCAGTATCCTGATTTATCACAGTTTTATGACGGTGGTGTTCTCTCTGTGCTGAAGAAAGTGGAAAAATGGTTTGCTGGGAGTCCAGCTGCTGAATGAGGCAGATATGTATCTTGGGATTTCAGGGACAACTCTTTTAGGACATTAGACTTTACCTCATCCTTAAGGAATAAATCTGAAATCTCTGCAAGATTCTTATTTTCAATTAGCATAATGCCATTTAGGTGCGGTTTCAGACAAATGACATGATAGAAGATGAGTGTAGGGCCCCATTCCATAATTGCATTAGGCTTGAAAAAGCACAGAGAGAAGGGAAGATTGTATTTGGGATATACAGTCCCAAATACATAACAGTATTTGTACGTAATCAGGAGGCCAATTTAGTGACTCCATGAAAACATCCTTCTTGAAAAAGGCCAGTCTTGCCAAGGGGGGTACTGGTGTGTGAATGGGAAGGATGGAAAAGGGCAGGGTAAATGTTAGCATGCCGGATGATGGTATACATGACTTGTTTGCTTTGACAGAAAACATACTGCAGTAACTGTTTATTACTTTGGAGACTCCAGCAATGATCAGAGTTTGATCCTCAGTGCCAGGGTACATGGCAGTGGGCTGCTGTGCAAAGACTGGGGACCCAGGGCTGTCAGGGTAATGTGTTGCCCTTCCTCCCCAACCAATCCTGTCCCCCAGCCCCTAGCAAGGTCAGCTGGGCTGGGCCAGGGATCGTGATAGGGTCAACCACAAACCAGCCATCCCCAGGCATTGCTGCAGACCCTAAGCCCAGCCAGGAAAGCAGCCCCTGGGCTGGGACACGATCAGGTCAGTAGAGAGTAAACAGAGTCAGACAAAGTCCAGCACTTGGTTGGTAAGACCACAGTCATAAGGCAGATCCAAGGGCAAGCCATTCCGTGGGTCAGGAGCAGAGTCTGGATCAATGGGGAGATGATGGAGCATGGCAAGACCACAACATAGCTGCAGTGTATCTCAGCTAGAGCCAATCTTGAGAGCCTCAGCTTAAAAGCAGAACCCAGGGAAGGTATGTGATCCTTGCTGAGGCCTTTAGCAGCTTCTTTTCCCTGGATGCAGCTGTGCTTTTTCCCCAATTAGTCCTGAGCCTAGGTTGCCAGAACGTGGTGAGGCTGCGGTAAAGGCCTATGTACAGGCCTAGATATTGTATCTGCATAAAATAAGATTGAAGGATAATAAGATTAACAGGAAAATAGCTAGTGAATTGCCCTGCTGATTTTGAGCAGCTAGAGTTACAGAATCTCCTGTGGTTCAAGGTTTGGAAGAATAACTTGGGACTGTTCCTGCAGATTCTTTCTGGATGGAAACTGCTGTGAAATCTTCACCTAGAATTAAGACAAACCTGTGATAAGAGAACTAAAAACTTTTGCAAAACATGTATTCCTATTCACAGAAACATTGTTGCGTGTGACTCTTTCTGTTCTTTTTTTTTTGCTTGATGCTTAAAATCTTTGAGTTCTAAGGAGTATAGGCTTAGGATGTTGTTTTAATATTTTTCCCCTATTAGAAGTACTGCATTTGTTTAGAAGGAGTCAACTTCAGCATTTTGTTCATACTTTTCAAGTTCTGATGACTTATCATTTCTCCTTTTTTCTTCCTATTTATCCATGTTCTTCATGATACTTAAAATGAGGCTGGTGTTTCCTACTGGTAGTTCCTTCAGAACTGGCTGTGTATTTCATACCTGAGTTTTTCAAAATGACCATAGTAGCTGTAACAATGGATTTCCTCCTTGCAAATGAGACTCATTTCACAGCACTAATCTATGAATACCTATCTGGGGAGACCTTACTTTCTTTGGTACTAGCTGAGGGGCACAAAATACTCTTTCCTCTGCAGTATTTGAGTGTTTGGTGAGCTCCAACTGACACTATCACATTAGAATCTGAATTTCTTCCAAATGTGAAATTGATGATATAAGTTGTTAATTTAGAGTTCTTCAGCTGCACCTAGTGATGGTGAATTTTGCCTAAATTACTGTCCTTTACTAGTTTAATATTATTCTATGAAAACCAGCCAGAGTTTTGTGCTATATTCTGATGACCTTACTTGGGTTGTTTGCGTTCTTAAATATTTACCAAGCAACTACCTTAAACCTTATTCTTCCCTCTTACATTTAATGAAAAAACAAATGCTCTCCAGTTGTTGACTTGGCAATGCAGAAATGTTTTGGGATTGGATCTCAGTGGAGCCTTCAGGATATGTACTATGAAATCTAACATTGCGTTTATCTCAGTTGTTCTGTGTGTATTTTTTCTCCTTTTTTTTTGTCACCGTGTTCAGCCTCCTATCTCTGTCCCAATGCATCTATCATCCCGCTTGGCAAAAAAGCTCAGCTTGTTACTGAAAACCTCTGTTTAAATGCTGAGTACACGACTTTAGCATGATATGATAGTAAACATTTGCATATGAAGATTATACCAGTAGAAGTGGAACTGTGCTGTCCTCTTCTGCTCAAGGCACTAACAAAGCAGGTTGTGGGAACTCATACTAACCTGAGTGCTGTACTTTGTAAAACACCAGTTTTGCATGTCAGCATCTACTCTTACTTGTAGCAGCCTGGAAAATTGTTTGTGATCCACAGCTCCTCTATTCCTAATCCTGTGAAAGAGCATAAAAGGTGTGTAAAGTATATCTATCCACTTGCACACACTTGGATTCATAACACAGAACATTCTTATTTATGAACACATCTTACTGGCTTTTACTATTGAAAGAAAACTTCAGATTGTCTTTAAAAAAAACAACTTGAAGATGAATACTCAAGTCCCTGGGACTGTTACTCTTTGACAAATGATACAGACAGCCAGGTAATTAAGACTTCTCTATGAGTTATCAAATGCTAAAGCCCAGATTTTAATCTGTGCTGAAGTACAGGGATGGTAGATGCTTGAAGCCTCCACCTGTATGTTGGTATCAAAGTAAAATAAGAACTAGCAGGTGAGCATGTTGCCCTGTTCTGCTGAGAAAGAACTCCTCCCCTTTTTCACGTGGGCCCAAAGCCCCAAAATAGCCCAAAAAAACTAGCAAGAAAAAATCCATGTTACCTATTGGTGTAATCAAGCTGCCTGTGGTATTTCCAGCTTTGTGTGCTTGCCTGTCATGATGATCAAATGAGCTGTCATAGCGGAGCAAGTTTGAGTGAGAACATTCATAGTAAAAGTAATGTCCTTGTGTCATTAGTAATGTCTATATCCTGTTCACTACTGTTGAAGATTTGTGCTTTAATCCAGCAGCGAAGCTCACAGCCTATGGTCACAGTTTATTTTCTGCTTAATCCCTTGGTTAAATCATAATCCTATGTGTGGCATTGCAGTCATGAAAATTATGTCACAAATCCAGCATAATATTTTTGCTGTAGGATGAGGCAGTAAAAGGAAAGGAGCTGAGGGAGGGCCAAACACGGCTGATTATAGAAATCTTTGATAAATAAGAAAATATTTCTTCATTTCTTTGAATTTATGAAATCTTCTGTATGCAGTATACAGACCCTAGGACTGCTACAGTAAAAAAGGCTTCAGTCTGTTATGGTCTATGTTTTCCTCTTCCCTCTTTTTTTTCTCAGTATCAATCACATTTCCTTTTGTTTGGGAAGAGAACATATTTGAGAGTAACAACTTCAGAATTACAATAGTCAGTCTGGAAAAAATATAAATGATAGTATTTTGGTGGGAGGACTAAACTGGGACTTGAGAACTCTTGATCAGTGGATAGTAACTTTTCAACCTTGTCTATTAATATATGAGATTATTTTGGAGTGGGTGCTGTCTCTCCATATGTGTATTTACAGCACATAATACAATAAGTCTCCTTTGTCAGAAATTGACAGTAAGTGCTACCATAATATACTACTACTGTATACTACTACTACTACTACGACACTGCTAATAAGAAGCAGGGCTGAACACTTCTCTGTGCTCAGATCTGCATAGTTCATCGTAAAAGTAATGCTGTTTCATGTTTAAAATGCACCTTCTATTTACTGCTTTCTTTATAGACACTTGTAAGGTGTTTATCATCAGGTTGTCTCTTTAATATTTAAAGGTTACGTACTTTATAGATGTCAACACAACCTCAGAGAAGGACAGGAATTAATTTAAAATGCCTAATTCTGCAATTTTTTAGCACAAAGATTGTACATGTTAAATTAATTACATAGAAGTACTTTAAAATTGCGTTCTCTTTAAAACAAAGCAGAGTCTGGCCCACACTGGTTCTGCACTGAGTTGCCTGTTAAAAATATAGCAAATTACATTAGCTGACAGCAGTAGAATGACCACTAGCAGGTCTTCTAGGTACTCAGCTTTCAATTAAAAAAAAAAAAAGTAACCCAACATTAATTTATTGTTTAAATCTCCAAGGAATGATACTTATTATCTGATGATTTAGACATAGTATGGAACTGGGAGGATGACATTTTTCCATAAAAAGTATCCTCTCTTCTCCTTTGGCAATTGGGATTACCACCAGCTGTAATAAATAAAGTGATTTCCAAATGGAGTGTGTCTATGTACTGTGTATTGATGTAGTGTAGACATTATCTTTTATTCTATTCAGTTTTTACTTCAACTGCATATTATCATAATTTGAGACAGGCACACGTAGCTCCGCTGTAACTAAATGAAAATCCAAAGTCTCTTACTAAGCAAATTTTCCTTCTAACATTTAAATATTTCTCCTTCAAAATGCTGCCCTCAAGACCTTGTATATTTAGGGATTTATACAGTGGCAGAAGCAATTTATTTTTTATTTTTAATAAATGGCCCTTAAGGCACTTTGGACAGTTATAGTAGAATTAGCAGTTTGGTCACATTTAAAGTGTTCCCTCTGAGCAGCAATAACACAACCTTGTTATTTCATTATGAAATAGTATCTAAGCTTCATGTATGCCTTGTTAGGCTGCAGTGCAAAAAATATAATAATCTCATGGGGCTGATCTTTGTTAATGTACTGTGACCCCTGCCATTTTCAAATTGGCTCTGAAGTACTCCTTTAATGCAGCCGCAGTAAAATAGTCCAAAGAACTTCTTTTTTGTAATGAAAACAAAATTCTGTGATACCTACAGATATTTGTATGAAAAATTCTACAGTGTAAGTGTGTGGGTACTTGTATGTATATATTTTGTTGGATGATCTCAGAGATCCATCAGATTTTAATATTATATGTGTGAAACTGGTCATTCTTGTCAAGGTCGAAGTATAACGTGGCTTACATCTCTCTTCATGTACTAATAACAAATCTCATTTGACCATGTAAGTAGTCAAAATATCCATTATTTCCTCTTTCTGGGCCTAAGGTGATAGTAAACAAAGGTAGACTTTCAACACTTTAGCCAACGCACAAGGATTATAAACAGAATCAGGTGTTTCAAGTTTTGCTTTTTCCACTGTAATCTGAAACATGCATGATTTAAACCCTTGGGTCTAGAGCACTGTGTGTCAAACTTTCTCTCAAATATTTCCCTCTGTGTATCATGTAGTTTCAAATGTTTTGAAAACAATCAGAGCATAGAGGATCCTGTATGGGTGTCTGCTTGCTCTATATTGCTTGTACCGAATGCTGAATTTTGTTTGAGGAAGTCTGGGGAGGAAGCTGACCAAAGGAATTTTCCTCTTCATGTACAGCATGAGAATGATTGGCCTCCAAAAATAATCTTATCTGTCATTTCCAGAGACCCAGACAATATAAGATCTTGTTTTCTTGATCACAGAATGGTTTGAGTTGGAAGGGACCTTTGAAAATCATCTAGTCCAACCCCCCTGCTATGGGCAGGTTTCTCAAAGCTCCATCCAACCTGACCTTGAACACCTCCAGGGATGGGACATCCATAGCTTCTCTGGGAAACCTGTTCCAGTGTCTCACCACCTTCATAGTAAAAAATGTCTTCCCTATATTCAAGCTAAACCCACCCTCCTTCGGTTTAAAACTGTTGGCCCTTGATCCCATGGAACAATTTAGAGTGGAAAAAGTATGAGGAGGAGCAGTATAATAAACTTTAAACCTGTGTAGAAATCCTGTATTGGAGATCACTTGAGCTACTAGCTTTATATATTGAAAATACAGGCTGATACAGAAAGGAAACTTGCAAAAACATTAAAAAAATGCTTCTAATGTTGGTTCATTATCATTCATAAGAAGCTCAGATTAAAGGAAAGTAGTCCACTGTTTTCTTATCAGGTGATGTAGGAAGAAAACAACTGCCTAAATTATACAATATTGTAAAGAGATACTCATGAAAGCTCCAACACCACTAGCCTGTAGCAGTTGAGGCTGCCACAATATAATTAAGTTTAGCATCCTGGGGGATAAACTGTGTGTGTGTATAAAAACAACTTAGCAATATGACACTGGATGTTCAAGAAGAAAAATGAGTAAATATATCTAACCTTAACAGGTTATATCTAACCTAACATATCTAACCTCCAGCAGACCCTTAATAAACAGGCTTCAAAGTGAAAAGTGTAAAACTAGAAATCCTTAGGTTTGGGAAGGTTAAGCTTATCATCTCTTAGAGAAGGTATACAGATTTTATCAAAACTGGAGAAAGAATAAAAATATGTATAATGTGGTTAAATGGCAAGTTTCAAAAGATAAATTCCTTCAGGAGCATTGTATAAATAGTATCTAGCAAAGTGTTGGGCAAAAACTGTGGTTCCATTATGAGAAAACTTAAGTAGGAAATACTCAGACATATAAAATAAACTTTGGCATGCTATGGCACACTGGATGAAGAAAAATTCAAGAAAATTTAGTCTGAGTAGAAGAAAGTAAATTAAACTGTTAAGAAGGGTAAAAGTACTGCAGAAGACTTAGCTGATATGTTGAAATTGGTATACAACTGAATAAGATAAGGAAGAGATGCTTCTTAGGTGGTAAGATAAGATAGCAGCATGAGAAATGGGAAATTACATAGAATCATAGAACGGTTTGTGTTGGAAGGGACCTTAAAGATCACCTAGTTCCAACCCCTCTGCCATGGGCAGGAACACCTCCCACTAGACCAGGTTGTTCAAAGCCCCATCCAGTGCGGTCTTGAACACTTCCAGGGATGGGGTATCCACTCGCTACAGTGCAACAGGACAGTGATGCTGCTGTTTTGACCATGCACATATCTGTTTAACTCCTGCAGCCAGGGGGACTTGGGGTGCTTTTCCAGTATTTGCCATGAAACACATGGAGGAAACAAACTGAACAACCTGTCTCCTTAACAAATCTGTCTCATCCTGAAAGATGTTTACTTCAAGTAAACTTTGTCCTTCAGGTTTTCAAACAAGAAATATTTTAATTTTGAACTGGCTCAAGATCTTCTGATATAGGACCCTTTCATTTGGACTTTACACTAGTCACAATTCACATAAAGGAGAAGTACGATTGCCTTCCTTCCCTAAGAAGGTGATTGAATGCCATGGTGGTTACTGAACTTCTGAGGGTGGTTACCAAATGTCTGGATCTACAGATAAATATTTGGATGTCACATCTGACTCAGATGGAACATTGAAGGTTCATTTGAAATTTTGTCACATGTCTAAAAGTATCTCTTGCAGCACAGATCCCGGTGCTAATGAAGTTCATTAATCAGCCTGAGTTGTATCTTTTCCCTTGGGTGAAGGTAATACCGGCCGTTTTGAGACATATTTTTGATATCCAGTGGAAGAGATCATATGTGGGAGGTGCAGGTATTGCTTCAGAGTGACTAGCTAATGTCCATGTTGTTATTTTACATCTGCAAACCAGTCACAAATTCATGATTTGAGAATAGCTGTTTGTGATTGGAACATAAAGAACCAGGCATGCTCAAATGCTAATCACTCGTTGAATGCCAGCAGTAACTTCTGTTTCAGATCTGGAACTCCCTCTAGTCAAATGTGTCCCACAGTCTTCTACTGTTAGGATTTATCTGCAAAGAAAGGTAACAAATGGTTTGTGAATATAGCCTGGTAAATACAGCTTTTGCTGTCAGTAGTACTAGGCTGTAGGCTTTGTGCTGACCTGACAGGGCAGGATCTTGGGCCTTGTCCAGACTTGCTATGTCCTCCAGTGTTTTCATCATGTTTTAATAACTTTTAAGGGCTAAGTGGCTGTTCCCCAGCCTGTGTTAGCCTGGGTGCGTTAGTGCTGCCATGGGGAAGGGCCTGACCACCCCCAGGCAGTTCCTGCATGACAAACATCTGCCTGTGAACACAGGAGGGGCGCAGGACAGCTTTCAGCTATGCCTGGGAGCAGTGAGGAGCGAGCAGCCTGGGGTAAGAAAGTCCAGAGAAATAGACTTGAGCATATCAAAGGCTGACAAGGAAGAATCAGCCACTGTGCACACCCTTCTCCTCCTGGCAAAGTGCTCTAGTAGCTGCTGCCTTGCCCTAACACCCCCCTAAGCCCCCTTACTTCTTGGGAAAGACTGAAGCTATCAAAACTCTTGACCTTAAGAGCCAGAGGCATGTGAGAAGGGCGAGCCTAGTGCCAGAGAGAAGGGGGGGATACCAGGAAGTTTTCATACAGCAATTTTACCAGTCATATCAATGAGACTTTCCTGTATTAATTAGACTGTTAAGGCTATTAAACTGTTAAAGCATTAACTGGACTATCAATAAGTCCATGCATATGCTGTGTTCCCATTTGGCCAGAAGCCAACTTTGAGACAAACTGGAGAGGTCTCTTACTCTTTCCTGGTCAATGTGATTCTGAGCTCTTGATGAAGATATGGACATTATCATTCATACTTTGTGTCTCACTCTACTGTATGTATAGAACAGTTAAAGCTATCTTGTTTATTGCTGGACTATAGATACTTAATCCATAACAATATGGGTAAGTAGAACATGACTTTAGTTTGGGGATGGTCAAGGGTTCCCATTGTGTAGTGCCTATGATTTTGGTTCATCTTAAAACAAAACGTTGGGGAGGGAATGGAACTTGCACACTTAATCTCACAAGCACAAAAGTACTATGTGATCTTGAAATCTGAAATAGAGCTGAATTTTTGTGTGTATGTGTTTGCACACGTACATGAATGAACAGGCAGCTGCTTCTGAGGAAGAAAAGATAAAGAGATATCTCTCTTTAAAACATAACAAATGTGGCTTGTATTTGTGTTTTAGATATAGATATACTCGTTAAAAATCTATTGGTATAATCATGTGTTTGTCTTAGAAAATAATTTATTTGATTTTTCTAACCATTTCAGAGTTAATTCTTTACATGAGACTATTCAGGGAAGATTGTCAAAGAGTGAGAAGTAAATTAACGGTAATGATTAAAAATTAGGAATGAAAAGCAGAAGCCAGACAATGTGAGTGTAAATCAAATCTTTTCATTTGTCCAAAGGCTAACAGTTGTTACGATGTTTTCCGTGTCAAATTTTCTATAGATAATTATATGGCATGCAAAAAGGGAAGAAAGGACTTCAGAGAAGCAAAATTTATAGTTGACACTAAATTATTGAGGCTAGTCGAGTATAATAAAGCCTGAAAACATTGTGAAGTAAATAATAAGGTTAGATGAATAGGCAGTAGGATGGGTAATGTAATTCGTTCCTAACAGATGTAAAGAAATGCTAACTGGAAGGAGTGATTGGAGTTGTTCATACCTGTGGCATTAAAAAGTAATTGTAACCATTGAGGAAATAAATCCTACTGGCATTTAAGTTTAAACAAAGGAATGAAAACAAAACTACATAAACACATTATTTTCTTATCATGTATCTGCAGTCTGAAATGTGTAGTACCAGCCACAGTGAGAGATACGGGAGTAAACAGAAGGATGGGCCACGGCACAGCAGGGCCAGGGCACAGCAGGACCAGGGGCAGCCCCGTGAGGCCTGGGGCCCTTCCCTCTCCTTTTGGCAACCCCCATTCCACAGTCGTCAGCAAGCCAGGCTGGGCCAGGGGCAGTGACCGGGGTTGGCCACAGTTTGGCCACCCCCAGATGCCATCACAGGCCCCAGGCCCAGCTGGGAAGATGGCCCCTGGGACAGGCTGCGGCTGGGGTTGGGCCAGTTCATCAGGGACCGGGGCTGGGCAGGGGGCAATGGCGGGGCTGAAAGGCAGTTCCCAGGGCAGAGGGACAAGTCACGGCTTTTGACAGCCCTTTCCGCCCACCACCTTTCCACTCCAACCCTCACCATGTGGTTTCCCGCTCTGCCTGCCGGGTGCTGCCCCGGCAGCCAAACCCAAGCCACGGGCAGCAGGGAGGGCCAGGCCCAGAGGTCTGGACTGGTACAGGGATTTCCAGGTGCCTTTACAGGCAATAGGGAGTTTGATTAACAAAGAGAGGAAATGTTTTTCTCACTGGTTTTTATTAGTCACCTTAGCTTGATTAAGGTACTTTTCTCTGCTATAGAAACCCTGTCCTTCATCCTACATGTGGTTATAGATGGAGCTAAAATAAAACCATGTGAGTATGACTAAAATATTTTCAAATGCTGTGTAGACACTCTTCCAAGATGTCAAGAGGAGTTTTTGTCCAGAGAAGCTCAGGAGAACACATCATCTTCACACTCAAGTCCCAATTCCTCAGTTGCCTAATTTAAATAAAACTTTTGCGATTGATTTTTAAGGACCAAAAATTCATTTTTAACAGGAGATGAAAAATTGACAGTCTCTACTTTAAATGAGAGAGACTTTTCTACAACCCAATTATGTAAATCCCTAGTATGTTCCTATTCCAATGATAACTTCCATTAACTTACAAAATCTTGGGACACAGCTTCAACTATTCTGAATTAGCATATAAAAATTAAAACCATTGCATTGGTGATGATTTGCTGGGAGTCTAGCTAGAATTTAGCTCCTTAATCATTGAATTCATAGCTGGTTTTCAGGCTGAATTAACTTTGTTAAACTTCATGGTTCCAGTTTTTAAGAGTTAATGAAATTGTCCTGTGATGGATTTACCCTACTGCTTTGACAGAAAATGTTCCTTCTTGTATTTTTGCATCAAAACCACGCAAATTTGTGACATCCAAACCACACAGAAATTCCATAAAAAAATAAAACTCTGAGTGCTTCACTTCAGGTTGGAATTCCTTGTCCGAAATAGACAAAGATGATAGAAAATCAGAAAACAGTCTGATGGTGATGTGCATTTACTTGGGATACATCAAAAGGATTTCAAATTTTAGACAGATAATTCAGGCCAGTGACTTGAAACCCTGTCTTCCATTCTCATGGATATGCACAGGTTGCTCCCTTCCTCAGTACTTGCTGGTACAACTATTTTTCTTTCGTATAGGTACAGCCATATCAATTTGCTCATGGACTAGAATATGCTCCATTTTTAAATGGCCAGGGTTTCAGCTGTATTACTGTATATGTACAATATTCATCCTGGAAACATGGAAAACTACAGAAATCATTTTGTATGTTTTAAAGACGGAAAAAATAAAGTGTGTCAAATAGTATTGGATAATAAATGTTTATTATCTTGGGTCAGGCAACTAACTCCCGGTTCAACGGAGTTAATATTCATTTATCTCTACAATATTTTGCTAATAGGAATAAGATTTGGACAAGTTAATCTTTTAGGGGAAAGCACTGTAAACTCAAAGATGTTTTATACTGAAGAATGATAGACTGTTTGTAGAGTCATTGTTTAGCTCCTTGAACTCAGGCTAGCAAGTAGTTTAGATCAGTGGGATTTTTTTTTTAAAAAGAACTATTAATCTCCCCAAACAATGCTTTAAAGTTTATTTCAGGGGAGTAGATTCTTGGTTTGTTAACTTCAACTTTGTGACAAGTATTTTGAGTACAGATTTTTGATCAATTAAAGTTACAAGTTGTACAAATACAAAAGTGACAAAGAATCTAAAAATTCAAAGGTTTTTTTTCTTTTTTTTCTTTTCTTGTTCTACTCTATTTCTACCAGTATTTCATAACATGCGCAGCAGCACAGCAGACTGACTACATTCCTAAGAGAGACTTTTTTTCCAGATAGATTTGAATAGTTCATCTTACATCTAGTGACAGAAATAAAATTACTATAGCTGCATTGCAGATGATAGTATTTCTCAAAGCAAGTGCTATATAATTTCAAAATATAATTAAAAGATACATAAATATACAATACTATATAATATATAATAATATATAATAATAAAAATAGATAAATATATAATAACATAATACATATTACCAAAAAACCCTTTTCATTGTAAAACTGTAAAAATTTTGGTAGTCTGGAAGTAATTTTTTATAACATGAAACAAATGTTGTCTTATCTTAAAAAGATAATTATGACAGAATAAATATTTATATATTCACATAATATATGGGGAACAGGAGAGGTTCCTGATGACTGGAAGAAGGCCGTCATCACTCCAATCTTCAAAAAGGGCAAGAAGGAGGACCCAGGGAACTACAGGCCAGTTAGTCTCACCTCTGTCCCTGGGAAGGTAATGGATCAACTTGTTCTGGATGCCATCTCCAAACACATTGAAGAACAGGAAGTTATTGGAAGTGGTCAACATGGATTTACCAAGGGTAAATCATGCTTGACCAATCTGATATCCTTCTGTGATGTTATAACTGGTTGGCTGGATGAGAAGAGAGCAGTAGATGTCATCTATCTTGACTTCAGCAAGGCTTTTGACACTGTCTCCCATGATACCAAACTGGGAGGGGTGGCTGACACTCCAGAAGGCCACGCTGCCATCCTGCATGACCTGGACAGGCTGGTGTGCTGGGCAGAGAAGAACCTAATGAGGTTCAAGAGCAAGTGTAGGGTCCTGCACCTGGGGAGGAAGAATGCTAGTCACCAATGAGGCTAGGGGTGGACCTGCTGGAAAGCAGTTCTGAGGAGAAGGATCTGAGGGTCCTGGTAGATAGTAAATTATCCATAAGCCAGCAATGTGCACTCGTTGCCAGGAAGGCCAATGGAATCCTGGGCTGCACAGGGAAGAGTGTGGCCAGTAGGTCGCGGGAGGACATTCTCCCCCCTCTACTCGGCACTGGTGAGGCCACAACTGGAATACTGTGTCCAGTTCTGGGCTCCCCAGTTCAAGCGGGACAGGGACCTACTGGAGAGAGTCCAGCGTAGGGCAACAAAGATGATTGGGGGATTGGAGCATCTTCCTTATGAGGAAAGGCTGAGAGAGCTGGGACTTTTTATCCTGGAGAAGAGAAGGGTGAGAGGAGACCTTATTCTTGCTTAGAAGTATCTAAAGGGTGGGCTGAAGGAGGATGGAGGCAGACTCTTTTCAGTGGTTCCCAGTGACAGGACGAGGGGCAATGGGCACAAGTTGGAACATAGGAAGTTCCATTCAAACACAAGAAAAAACTTCTTTACGGTGAGGGTGACAGAGCACGGGAACAGGCTGCCCAGGGAGGTTGTGGAGTCCCCTTCTCTGTTGATTTTCAAGACCCACCTGGATGCAGTCCTGAGTCATGTGCTCTAGGCATTCCTGTGTCAGCAGGGGAGTTGGATGATCTCTAGAGGTCCCTTTCAACTCTGAAAATTCCGTGATTCTGATTATGTAATATACACATAATTATATTCCATAGTAGAATTACACATATTTTTACTCCAGACAATGCATATGCCACTGTTCACCTGGAAACCTGCAGTATCATTATATCATTGGATTTTATTGGTCCAGTTGTATTTTGGAGCTTAACTGAAGTGGAAAATAGGACTAGTCCAATAGTTACTTTTATTGTTTCTAAACTTTTTTACCAATATATATATTCTTTACTTTTTCAGAGCAAGATAGAAATGTTAAATCAAGACATTAAGCTCTTCTCTAACAGTTTGTGAAATTTTCTGGGAATTTAGAATAGATACCAAATCTTCATTCTATACAGCTCAATGGTATTTAGATATTTAGTGGGAATGCCTTTGTCTTTACAGCTCTAATCACATTACTTTTATAGTTCATGAGGAGAAATATGTACTTTTAGTGTCTGATCTGTTTTAAACATTAATTTTAGGTGTGATGAGCTGTGCCTTAGATGCCACTGGCTAAAGCCGTCAGGTTCCAGTGACGATACAGGGAACCTAGGAAGACTCAAATTCAGACATCCATGTCAAATTAAATGATTCCATGTTTAGTGACAAAGTTTGTATCTCCCTTGACTGCCTCCCTTGGTGGAAAGAGGTATTCAGTGTCAGCTGCATTCTCTATTGGTAGTAATAGAAATACAGTAATGTAAACAGGGACCAAAACAGCTCTTATGCTTTATATTGCATAAAAATACCCTGAAATAATGTGTTAACTCTAAGTCCTTCCATCTCAGGTGAATTGTCAGTTATTTGCTAATCTCAGTTCTGCTATGATTATCCTATAAATTAAGAAAAATAGGAAAACTACAACTCTTAATAACAATAATCTATAGTAAACTTCCTAAAAATATGGCCAAAATACTGAAGGTGAACAACATCTATTCTAAATCCTGAATCTGCAGAAGTTGTAACTCTAAATGGCATATGTGTTTTTAATCTGTCCTGTTAATGAAATGAATTGTATGTGAGCTGATTACATCATGAGTGTGATACTAGTGTGAAACGCTGAGATGAGGATGCCCATGTCATAGACACATACATTTAGATGCAATCCACACCAGGTTTCATTAGTTCTCTTAATTATGAAACAATTTATTGTGTTCAAAGCTACTTATTTATTGTAATCAAGTTTGATTTATTGCACTTCCTTGCAGTAAAATTTGAGACATCAGTGCAAGGTAGGGGGGTGGAAAAAACTCCCAACTCTTGCATCTCCTCTTGCTCCAAATCTGGAGATAACTGGAAGTTAATTTACATTTTTCCTTAACTGGTAACCCATTGCATTGGACAAACTGTCTACTTAGTCACAAAGGATTTAATAAAACATTTAAGCTGAAATGTGCTGATATTTATTTGGTTCCATTGAGATTAATGGTGTACTTAATTTTAAGTGCTTAGATAAGGTGCTGCTATTAAAGTTGTATCACTCAGCAAAGAGCAAAACAGCAAAAAATAAACATTCATGTACATGCATGAAGGAAAAAGGAAAAAACAAAGCAATACAGTTTGTGCACTGTGTACAGAAAGTAAAGAGTGAATATATATCCATTTGTTCTTTGGTTTGAGATCCGAAACTTTACATGGTGTTTTATCAAGCTTTGTTAGATCAAAATTTGCATTCAGAGACTATGTGGATAGACATCTCAGCATATACTCTCTAGTCAAGCATATGGAACAAATGTCAAGGTCAACCTCTGTTAAGACCAGATTCTGAACCTCCTGTTGATACCACTGAGCACATATTGGTGGAAATCATTCCCTTGATTCTATTGGCACCATTTATATGTTTTCCACTGGTGTCCAAGAGTTTGTAATTTCATCTCAAGTGTTGACTAACAGATCTGCCCATGTAAAATATACTGGTATGTGTCTTGTCCATCATCATTTGGTTTTAATATAATTTATTAGTTTCTCCTTAATAAGATTTTTTTCCCTAATAGTTTCTTCTTACCCACAGAAAACATTTAACAGTGAGTGTAAACACAGGTTAAATATATGTGAGTGTTTCTATTTCTCTTGTGTTTCGTTTTTGCCTTTTTTTTTTTGCAATCAAGTAAATACAATTATTTTACAAATACAATGAGCTTAGCCCACTTACCATTTTAACAGTTCGTCATCCAGCCTGAAGATAATTATTAAGCCAAAGATAAACATTTAAAGTTGTTTTCTTTATGCTAAATTTTGCTTGCTGTATTTCTAGCTGACAACTGAAGCCTGATAAATGAGAGTAAATGCAATCCTAATGACTTCGAGAAATTTGTAATGATTAATTTATTCAGTTTTGTTGTCAAAGTTTTCCAGTCACAAGTGAGAATATATTTTAAGTAGGGTTAAAATGTGTTGCTATAATAGTGTTATAGTGGCTGAGGAAAGCAATTTGCAAAGAACAATAAATGCCAAAGATAGAAATCAAGTGCTCTGGCTATCAACAAAACAAAACACTAACCTAGCAAAGAGTTCATTTAACACCATTCCAGATGGCTAGAATTTTCCACAAGAGCACATCTTTTGCAACCAGTATTGCAAAAATATGTATTTTTTCTCTAATAAAGTTATGTCTTAAATTATTCCTATACAATATACAGATCTAAACCTTGATCCTCCATATTTCTAACAGTAAGAATAATGTTTCTTCTTGTATGGAGCTAGACAGAAATCAAAATGTGATATAAAAGGAATTGTAGTATATCATGATTTATCGCCAAATTTGCAATAAACTGTTGAATGAAATTTGATCCTCTAGTGTTTTGTGCAATCATTCTGCAAAGTGGTTAATTTGTTAATACGATAATTTTTTATCTTGATATTGGATACTCTGAATGAAAGCGAAACCTGAATTTTTGTGCAATAGGGATTCTGTTTCAATGTTTCTAAACTAAAATGAAGAAGTTACTGATGTGATCACAGCATTTTCTGAAGCACAATGTAACTCAATTATGGTAGCAAGTGAATTTGAACATCTTTTTGTGTGGGAAAGCACATGTATATTAAAATTTTTAGGTACTGGATTTCAGAGATATTTTAAGTTTTTTTAAATGATTATTTCAATTGATATTAAAAAAAATCTAAAAGTTAAAGAAATCCACCCAAGGATAATCAATATTCACTGAAAACTGTGTAGTTTCTCTTTATTTTTAATGAATGTTTTCCATTTTAATATATCTTTTTAATAAATAAATTTAATGAAGTTTGATGTTTAGTTTAAACTGTATTGAAATGTTCCTTAAATTCTTTGACAGTTTCCCCTCAGCAGTTGTGATCATTATTCCATGACGTGTGACACTGTCTTGTATGTTGTCTGTAATTTAATAATTTGCATTTTTTTGTCCTTGTAGCAGTAACCTTTTCAGTATTCAATGGCAAAAATGGCTCCCGGGAACTTTCTGATTAACATGCAAGAACAAAGTGTCAAGGAAAGCATGTGCTAAGAGCATTGCATTCTGTGATTCGCAGTTTAAAAATGTGTACCAACTTGAGCATATCTGTGCATCACATAGGGAACTGCCATAACTCTGTAGGGAAGAAATGGAAGCTTAATGTCAAATGAAGAAGTATGTTAAAGCCTTCAATGGGAAAATTAAAAAAAAAAAAAAAAGATGAAAGAAGGAATATGTTCAGAATAAATTAGTCAAAATAAATTAAGTTTTTTTAATAGTACCGCTTGCTTTATATCAGCTGGCTATATAAGGTGGGACAGGGTAGCAGAAAAAGTGTCTTTATACCCTCAGAGGGATGAATTTAACGGAAAGAATTCTGGTTTAGATCTGTTCTACTTTTAGACATTTTGGTCTTTGTGCCAACTTCCTTCATTCTGATCAGCCAAATTCAGACATCTGTCCCTCAGCATCTCTAGCCAGGGAATTGTTCTGAACTGTATTGTCTGTTTATATTGAATTCAGCCACGTTTTGATTTTTCTCCTCTATTTTCATAGTATCATCCTCCCTACTTCTTTCTCTTTTGATACCAAAGCCAGTTTAAGGCAACCTCTGTCAGTGAGATCCAATTACACAAAACAAGAAAAATTCAGTTATTTTCTAGTCTAGACAATGAAGCTGCAGTCCTGCTATGTTTGTATCCTTATGACATTACCCTTTGTCATGAGGATTCTTACTAATCAATAACAGTGAAATTATGGACAGTGCAAGGCAGTCAGAAAACTGTGTTTCCTGAGATTTTGATGATAAATAGGAGTGAAATTTTTATCCCCCCAAAGTAATTTGGCCATCTAAAAGTTCACCTAGATTTTAGGATAGAAGAAATGTTTTTAAGAGCTTTTTGTGTGAATGGGATAATGAGGGGACAGACATGAAAATATTAGGGGAAAAAAACGATGGATATGGTGAGGAGGAGAAAAATAGCTGAGAGCTTTTAGGCTGCCACAAACTAGGAACATGTTGCAGTCACTCTAGTATTGAAGAAGTCTCTAGAAGTGGAGAAGTTGGAGCATTTAAACTTACCCCCCACCCCCCACCCCCCAGGGAAAATAAGTAGTTTTGTGAAACAGCATTTTTCCCCCTGAGCTGACACCAAAGACCTGCGTATATTATCAAACAGCTTTGGTGCCTCTTTTGATAGGAATGAGCCAGTTGCGTATGCTAAATCAAAGTAGCCAACAGAAACTGCAACTTGTTAAATAGATTTCAAAAGACACTAAGGAGGTGTTATAAATTGCTTCTGATGTCACTTTGATTTAATCATCTTGAGGTCTGAGTTTCATTATGAAAAGTGCCAAGTGCCAAAACCATCCTAAACTTCAAAACCAAAAGCTTGGTCATGGTATATAGTTTCTTTGATCCAGATAGTCTTAAAGAAAAGGAAAATACAATTTTATTATTACTATTTAATTTTTTTCAGCAAATCTTTTCTGTGTAAACATGTGCATTTATTCCCGGAATACATTTTAATGTAATTTATTATTTATAGGTGAAATCACAAATCAGTGACATATAAAAGTCATGGTAGATCTGTATCGAGATATTACTAGTGAGTTACTTGCAAACTGAATGTTTTGGATGATGCACCCGTATCTTTCAATGAACAAGAAACCAAAAGTTGATTTTTGTTCCCTATCCACTATTTCCTGTTTCCAGTTCTAACTTGTACAAGAGAGGGGCCTGCAGTCCAGTAGCTGCCTACCATGATTCTGCACTGATCAGGTTCTGCTGAGAACGAAAGTGTCCTAGGAACCCCTTATTTTGTACTGTGAATTGGTGGGACAAGTAAGTTCAGCTTTCCAGTCTGTACCTTCCTATTTTATTATAAAGAGCGGAAAGGTAAATGAAATTTCTGAAAGAACATGTTTATGAAAATGGCAGTAGAAGTTCACAGTAACACATAATATTCTATTTTTGGTATCTTGCTCCTCTTTTGTTCTTTGTTTCTAACAATCAGGACAGAGACATTCTTGAACAAACTTCTAATGGAAAGCTGGGTTGAGGGCAAACCTAATTATTTTGAATGTGAAACTTTATTTGTGTGTGAATTACATGATGGTGAACACTTACAGAGAGGTCCTATGTTTGGTCATAATAAGGCAAATGATTCTACATAAGAAAATAAATGCATGAAAAGAAAGCCTGTTTTATATAATTTATATATGTTCATGTATGTCCACCTATCATTTTCATATATGTGTATGTAAGGATGGGATATTTTGTTTAATCAATAATATAATCTAGAAATACGTTCACTACATCAAATCTCTAGGACACAACACTTATCGAATCATGCATCTTTTTACAACTACATTTTTCTCTGAATTTTAAGGTTTATTGTTTTCTTCCATTCTTTAAAATGTTTGGTGAATGTTTAGCAAATGCCAAATTATTAAACTAAAGTTAAAGTTTATTGATATCAATCTTTGCAAAAAAAGAATCAGTCTCCCTCCAACGCAGGAAGAAACTGTGTTGTGTACTTAACAGAGCAATTGTGTTCTAAAATTTGACTTATAAATAGGCTTTGAATTCAAAAGAAGCATTTAATAAGAGGGTGTAAATAGTACTGCTGTAAGCAATATTTTTCTGTGCAGGTAAAAAAAAAGAGCATGTTGCTTAAAATATTTTAGTATAGTCTACATGGAAAGTTACTTTGGGATTAAATACTTGAGTTCAAACGGCAAATTAAACATACAGTAGGATTTTGGATCTTTTTTAGACAGTTTGTCAGAAGAACCTTTCAGTTGGGTGTATATGTTAGTAAAAACATATTTCAACATGATTTAAGTTTTTGGAAAACTCTCCTAATGCTAGCTGTGTTTCTGGCTGAATGATGTAGCTTAGCATCATTGAGGCATTTCAATTTCCCTATTTCTTTTTCATCCTCTAAAATGGGAAGTTCTCCAGTGCATGTCTTGGCTAGATGGATTGACACCAGAAATACTGATGTTCAGTTAGTGAGGAAACTCTGTTGTGTCATGATTCAAATTCATACCCTCATTGAACAGAAATATCAACATATTTCCTTCTTCTTTGATTAATATTTTCATTCCAAAATAGAATTATTGTGCATTTAGTGTATCTGCTTTAGACTGCTGTTCCAGTGTAAATGAGTATCTCCTCTGATGTCAGTGTCCTTGCATGGGAGGATTACTTTAGAAAAAATATTTAAGATGAGTACATTAGGTGTCATATGATATTTGCTGTTTTCCTGGAGCTGTTTAGAATGTTATCTCCTTTTCTTGTTTGTAATCTGTAAATAAGAAAATATCTAAAACTTTCCAAGTTTTAGTCAAAAAGTCTGTGGCTTAGTCTTTTGTGTGAACTCCTGCATTGCTGTAAGCTACATGTGGGTTTTTTTCACAAAAGAAATCAGGGAGAAAGAAAAGCTCTTAAAAACAGTCTTCATACACTAGCTTACATGGAGTAACTTCCTTCTTCAGGTAGAGACTGCTGACAAAGTGTTAAGTAACATAAGAAAAGGTAGCTAAATGCAGTAATTAGCATTACTAGTCAAAAAGACTTTCTTTAGGAGTGGAAATTGTTTGAAATGATCAGTTTTAACTTCATTTTTGAGAACAATTAGGTGGAATTTGTCAGTGAGGTATTGCAATGAGGAATAGGAAGAGTTTTTTTTTTTTTAGTACTTTTCAAGTGATAGAGGTAGAAGTCAGAGATCTGAGTATGTCCTTCCAAAGCATTGTGAAGTTTTTCGCCTTATGTTGTGACATGCCCCTGAGAAGGGTGTGTAATTTAAGAATCAGGCAGTGCTTTCATTAAGAACTTCATGAAGTCATCTGTTTGCTTAAATCTGGAATCTGATCTCCACAGTTTTGTCCACTTGAGTTGCATTGGATTTGGAGTCCTCTAAGGGGAGAATTTGACTAGGTTAATGTATTTAATGAAGATTTTGGGTCAGAATCTGTGTTGGTCTTGCACATCTGCATCGCAGTGTAAACCACAGATACCCTACACAAAATTCTTTTCTTCCAATTTAAGAAGATACATCACTCCTATACCTTCAGACAGAGACTGAGAGATATTGTAGTGAAGAAGAAGGGGAGAAAGCAGAGAAAACCATTGCTCTTGTCTTCATATTGATTGGCCAGCAGTGCTATTTTATTCTAAGAAGGTTAAGTAATGTGCCTGCTGTATTAGTGTGTATTAAGCATGTATTAAAGCACTACACGAAGGAAAAACATCTCCCCGTACTCCCTGGAAAGAGATGTAAATTTACAGTCACTCATACTGGACTGCATGTTTGGCACAGTTAAGCCTGAAAATTTTCTGTAACTTTGTAGATTATCACAAGACATTCAAAACCATCCAGGCATGGCTAGAAGCAGGTAGATAAGATTGGAATAAACTCCTACAAATATGTTGGTAAAATTTAAAAGTCATAGCCCCCCTCCCCTTCATGTTTTTCTCACTTCAAAGCCAATTTTTTCTTTAACACATTTTTAACTTTCCCTGATTTTGGATCCCAAATGACTTTTCAAAAATTGTTGGGTTATCTAATTGGCCTAATTCTGAAAAAGATTTGCTGATGTCTACAATAAGTGTTCTTTCTGAATGTCTCCCTTAAAACTTTTCCTGTGAAAACTCTGGACACTTTAACCTTTATAGGCTCCTTTATTTCTCTCCTAAGTATTTTTAAAATAGATAGGTATCTACTAGTTTAGTATTGTGTTGCTCTGAATTCAGAGCTTTATTTTCACTTCTGCAATGACTGATCCCTCTTTGGATGAGTAGATTCATAGAAATTATCTGTTTGATGAGCCTGAAAATATGAAAAGCAAAGTCAGAATATATTTTCAGAACCCAGGGAATACAGAACAATCTCTTGGACCCTATGCATAAAGATCATGTAAGATCAGATGTGTATCATATTTTACAGAAATGTAGATTCTGACCCACCTACTCCTCAACTAAACCTCTTGAAACCATTGGGGTACCCTGCCAAGAATAGAACTGTTTGTAGCAGCTGTTGAATTGAACGAGTTGGAGTGCCTGTTGGGAAAAGCATGCAACAGTTAGAGAGACAAAAATCAGAACAGCTGAGATGATCAACTAGAATGGTCTAAGAGTCCTGGGGTGTATGAAGAGGAAAAATTGCTGGATACATTACAAAGGACAGATTATGAGACACCAGTGAATAGAAATCTATCCTGTTAAAATTATTAGGACCAATTGCAGAGTAAAGTGCTGTTTAACATGCACCAGCTGCTACTGCTTCCCCTGTCACATGGCATGGCGCATTCTGGGACAGTCAAATTTCCCCAATCGTGTATTCTTGTCAATATCTCCATTCTGCTGAACTGCTTTGGGATTTATCTTTTTGTTTCATAACCTTTCTGAGACCCCTTCTTTGATTTCTCTGGTTATGTCTTTTACTCTAGCTCCTTCTTTTCTTCCATTCTTTGCAGGAGTCAACTTTACAGTCATTATTCACCTTATTAGTTACATTGGGTGATTTAGGGTGTATAATTAGTGTTAAGCAGTGAGCTAGGTCTTCACAAAAGCCTAAGCATATTTATTTTATAATACACTTTAATCAATCAGTTACAATTTAGAGGCCTTACATGCAGAAAAATTTGTGTGGTGGATTCAGCATTAGAAAAACAGATGGCAAAGAAGAAATTGGAAATACAACAGATGGACAATGAATGATATGCAAATTGAATAAGGTTTGAAGGATCTCGGGGTCTAATTGTAATTTTAAAGAGGGGGATATCTATTAAATTCATTTTATGCTTTTCATACCATAATATCTAATTTTATTTATTTATTTTTATTTATTTCAACTTTCCTCTGCTCTTTCAAATAAGATTTTCTTGGTTTCTGATTTGGAATCTTTTCAAAAATTTTATTTTTACTGAGCAGCATCACAAAGTATAGATCTCTTGTGATGCAGTTACATGAAGGATAGGCTGGAAGTTTAGATTCTTCTTGTGTATAAGGATTTACCGTTGTTCTGTTTACATAATAGTATCAGACATTATTCTGTTCTGACATTTATCAATGAATACAAGTCACGAGGAAGAAATTCCTCTATTAGAAATTTGGTTATTTTAACCTTTGTGCTTGTAATTTTTGTGGAGAAAAATAACTACTTCCCAACTTCTCCCACATAGCTTACCTTTACAGCACATTGACCTGAATAATACATTATAGTAGATGATAGATTTGTCATGAAACTTTGTTTACATTACACTTGAAGCTATTTAACTGAAAAATCATCTTAAGAAAGAGTGAAGTTGATTTTTTCACATGATTTAATTGGCTTTTCTTTTCTAACAACGAGGTTCATATCACAGCAAAGATACTGGGTTCTATTTCTGGAGAGAGAGATGGATTAACCACCAAATGAAAACGGACAGCTTCGAATTCTTAAAAAAACCCCAAAAAACACAAAACCCAACAAACTGTCCCTTGAAACTGTTCTCCAAGAAACTGAATCACAGAAAGAGAAATATATTTTGGAATGTACTTAAAGTAAAAAAGTAATAGTGGTAATAAGCCCCTCTGTCTATGCACACACCAGTGCTCATTTTCAAACTGTCCAAAACTGGTGGTGAAAAATCTTCTTTCCTAAGCCAGCGTCTCTATGATCTATTCTTAAAAGTGACCAAAACTTGATTTTTTTGAGAAGTTTTCTAGAACTCTGTTAATTTCAGACTTTTCTCCTGCCTCTCCTGTCTTTGTGGCACCTCAGTAAAAGTTTCTTAAAGGAAAAATTATCCTTAAACAAGAGTTGGAGAAGCACTGCAAAATGGTTAATCGGTACATTGAAGGAGCATGCACCAAAGCATGATTTTATCATGAGTTCAAGGCACAAGCACATTTATGATAGAATCAGGACTTGGGGAAGGTAAAAAAGAACAGGACATGGTTACTGTATGGCTAAGGATATCAATAATGAATAAACAGGAAAAGCACTATAAATAATAACCTTACGCAAGCAGAAAGGGCTGATAAAAACTTCATAGTGTACTTCCACTGTGAAGTGGATAAGTAAGCTGATTGAGTCACTAAGCACATAGACTCATTTCTTCTGTCATGGTGGAGATGGCCTTTACTTTCTGGGATTGGTATAAAACAGCACATGTCAAATATGTCAAAAACTGATGGAATCACTAGAAAATTTCTTTCCAGGTGGCCTGAATTAACCCACCAAAAGAACCCCAAATCAAAAGCAATCTCCAAGGACATCAGCTGTTATGTTACAGTCACAATTTTTAGCATCCTCCCACGGTAGCAAGTTGTACATGTAGTTATAGCCCTGGTTGGTAGTTATGACCCGCTGCAGCAAATAAATACAGGGGAAAAGCCAAGAGTTCCAATGATTTTCGGTAACAGAGATTTCTAAGTTCTTCATCAGCAACAGTTTTGTAACTTTCAAACACAAAAAGGTCACATAACCATAGAATTGGCAAACTTTGAAGAATTTTCTTTTATTGAAAGTATGGTGAAATTAAATCACCAAAGCTTTGGACCTGAAAGTTTTTCATAGACATGATGACATTAGTATCGGTGAACCTTATAACAACACGAACAGCTGTTACCTCATCGTGAGCATCAATGATGGTGAGTAGCTAGCTTTGATTACTTTTCATTTTTAGTGAATTATTTGGTTCAGTGTTTAGAGTATGGATTGGCTTTATTGTCTTGCTGGATTGCAGACTGCCTTTTCTAGATTAGTGTAGGCAGCTGGAATAATTAATTTGAAGCATTGGCAGTTTAATTTCATATAAAAAGATCCCTTTTCTCTCAAGATTCCAGAGGAATAAGTGCATCATATATTTTTTTTCTTCATCCATACTTACTATTGGTTATTTTTTAGAGTTCCAGTTCTTGAGATCAGTACCCAAAAAGGCAAAATAAATACTTCCAGAAAAGTCAGAATCAGAAAAGAAATTAGACTACACAGTCATGCAAAAATAAAACATGGGCTTAATAGAATATGTTTAAGTAGACAAGTCTGCTTACTAACACCAAGTTTTCCTACCTTTACCTCAAGAAATTTATTATAAGTAGTCTTGATTACACCTGTGAGGGCACATAAAAGTAGATGGGTAAAAATCAAACTAATAAAATGTGATACTTTAGGATTGGTTAAACTGTATAATAAGGAGAAGTATCAATAAATCTGTTAAATACTGCATGTGTATTATCAAGCCCAAAGATAAACATCAAGCATTGATATCAATGGTTAAAGTAAAGATGAAAGTGATTTGCTTCTCTTTATAGTCCTCTCCAGATGTGGGGTGGTGCAGTTCCTCAGAGATGCTGTTTCAATCTTCTCTTTTCTTTTGGGTGAAAGGAGGACTGACAAAGCAGGAGCATCTGCAGCAGGAACAGTAAAAGATTTTTGGTTTTCACAAATTTCCATCCGGGAGGAAAAGCAGCTGCAGAACTCAATGAGAAAAGACTTTGGGATGGGGGTTGCTGCTTGCCCTGGCTAGCAAGTAGCTGATATAGGGAACTGTAGGATTGTCCTGTTTTGAGTTCAGAGTGTCAGGACACACACAGACTTTTCCCCACCTTCTTTCACCAACACCTGTGAAATGCTATCCCATCAAAACTTCATTTCAAGATGAAGAGCTTTGCAGTTTTGCTTTACAGAACTTGTCTGGGAGGATATGAAATATTGCTACAACCAATTTGTGACAGTCCTGTAATTTTTTTTTGAAGTATGCCAATATTCTACAAAAAATGGCATCTGTACTGACTTTTTCTTGTCAGAAAGTACTTCAAATAACGAGGACAGTTGCAGATGTGGGTTTTTTTGGAAAATTTTTTCTCAAAAACTCCTAATTGTCAACCTGTTAATTTTTTAATGTATTATCAAAATTCAGCCTGTCTATAATTTGTGGTTATGCTATAAGGCATCCCACTAATGTTTTATATATATATATAATTTCATAACTTAATATGTAGCTATTGCAATCTCAGAGTTAAAAAAATTGTTTGCAAAATCAGATAGATTATTTACATAAATACATAAAAAGAAAAAGAAATCTTAAGTAATATTAATTGTTGTAAGGCCAAAAAACCCAACTTTACGTTTCAAAAATGTCTGTCATAGTAATGAATATGCTTAAGTATAGACAAGGCTAATTTTGCTGGAAAGATGACACCAGAATCACAACCCAAAGAGAAACTAGAAGTAGTACATTGGTACGTATTTGTAACTGAATGGTTTGGACAAGTTCCAGTGTGTAATTTTGACCTATTCCATTATATACTTCACCCTGGGCATAGACGTTCTTACCTGAATCCAAGTCTTGAGAAAAGACAATTCCTTCCAATTTGTCTCATTTTATTAAAACAGAATGGAAATACTTTTTTGCATAATGGAAGATTAAATTACAGAACTCTTTGCCCTAGAATGTTACGTAAGTCAAAGTGCACTTTTAAAAATGATGAAATTAAGTAATGGAATAAAATACTTTTTTAAAATTCAAACACATGGTGAAGATGCTCTTTTAGCTCAAAAAAATCCCTGTGCCTCAGGTAGTTGGAGTGAGAGGCTGCCGATACAGGAAATACCACTCTATCTTCTTTTTATTCTCTGTTCAAATCATCTTTATTAGTCAAATCATCGTTATTAGTCATTTCCAGAGACAGTGTCCTAGACTAAACGGACCTTTAATCTGACCAAGTTCACCCATAGATGTCCTTTCTTGATAGGTCTGTCCAGATGTCTCAACTTGAAATATGGAAAAGATTCACTTATTATCACCACATCAGAACAAGATACTTCACCCTCCCTGGTTATTTTATTAAAGAAGCTGTATCTCCTGATTTCAACTCTACAGATGCTAAACAAAATTTTCTATTTTCAGTTACAAAATACTAGTTAGGTTGGCTCTGAGGAGTGAAAGGAATTCCTACTGCTTTTCATCTCCTGAGTTGTCCAGCTGAAAGCTCGTATTTCGTTTCCAGTATGCTTTGTGTCATTATTAGCAAAGCTAAGACCATGAATTACTCTGTATAATGATGGTAATGTACTTGTATATAATCTCCCAGTTTATTCCAACAGTGAATTACAGATCTGTGTGTTTCACTTCTAAATATTATGCCATTGCTTGACTTCTAAGTAAATTTTCATAATTTTATATCAGTCTTTAGACAGGAGTAAAAAATCAAGACCTTATCAAACGGGAGGAAATCCTACTGTAAGACCCTGGAACATTGACATTTTGATGATCATAGTGCCTAGGGAGAATGAGATTGGGTGTGAAGCCTGCTAACAAGGACTAGCCTGGTAACAAGTCTAACTAGTTACTTATTAAAAAGTATAACCAAAAAAAATCTTGAAATATTTGTTTTACCTTAATTTTAAATAGTAGTTGAACTGTAATGGTTCATGTGATCTGAGATTTGGGAGTACTTCATATATAATGAAAGCCAATAAAACACATTTAAAAAACAGTAATTTGGAGAACTTCCTAGATGCATCTTCAGTTCTTATTCATTCAGCTGGGGGAGAAAATGACAGGTAGGCTTTAGCAATCACTCCGTGTAGATACAGTGGGTACATAACATTTCCTGTGATATATCTGTGGTACATCATCCCACTATACATATATAGTGCATATATATATATATATATATCTGTTCATTAACTAGTCCAGTAACAAATACAGACTTGTGGAGAGGAGAACTATTTTTAGGAAATGAATGGAATCATCAAATGAAATGCTGTCATTTATGAGTTCTAGGAAATGATATGCATAAGTCATGAAATTATGATCTACTAACTGATTGGAAAAGTTTGATTATTTGCTGACATTATCAAATGCTATTACAATCTTAGAGAAGGAAGACATTAGAGGAGGAGAAAACTGGTGATATTTAAGGTGATTCAGGACAATGGGGTTTATACAAGAGGGATTTTCCTTGCTGTGCTGATAGATATGAAACAGGTTGTATTCACACTGCTCAAGACAAACAAATCCTATGACAGGTTGGCCTCACCTCCACTGCTTAATCCTAATTGGCTCAGCACCTACTCCACAACCCTTTGCAGCTAACTAGGGGCAGTCCTATGTAGGATAACATGCACACCCTGTTGGGCATTCTCTTCTTCCCACTCTTGATTATCAGGATCTATAGCAGAAGTCTATACCCTTCCCAAACCTGTTTTGAGTCCTGTGTTTGCATGCCTCTCTGCTGCCTCTCTACTTGTTTTTTCCTGCTGTTGCTCAAGCGGACAGGGTATCATCTTGACCACGTCACTGAGTGTGCTGCTTCCCCCTCTGCTCTGGAGACCTACAAAATGGGAGGGTATCCTGCTTACAAGACCTGGAACATAGACATTTTGATGACGATAGCCCCTAGTGGGAATGAGGTTGTGTGTGCACCTCTCCAATGCAGAAAATCACATTTAAGGCTCTGTGCCAGGACCAGTATCACAAGCAAGAATGAGTGTATCCTTCTCTTAGGCCCTAATACCAGCTGAAAAAGGGTCACTGCTGAACCTCTGAGACTTGTCAGCCACAGCTTTTACTGGCTACTGTGAAATCATTCCTCCACAGGTCTGATCACAATAGAGGTCTGAAACGCTCCACCAGACTGCTGGCCCATGAGTAGCCTTCATCAGCAATTTCTCCAGATTCCTTTCAGGGCTTTTGTGAGCTGTGGTCATCAATGGGATTCACATTCCCATGTGGCATCCCCTATAAAGAGATCAAATACCCCAGCTATGAGGTCTCCCATTATATCAAGCAAGATGTCAGAAATTGCCATAAGGGAGTCATGGATGGAACAACTGGCTGCCTTGGCTCCACGTTTGATGTCTTGATCTTTCAAAATCCTATTTTTTACCATCCTGGCAAATCAGAGAGTCTTCTCCTGTGACTGTGTACCAACCATTCCAAAACTCTGAGGGTGTCATGGTTTAGGCTAGTCTGGCCACTGAAATGAATGAAATATTAATAATAAAATAAAAAGAAAATAATGAAATATACACATATATACAAAACCGTATCAAGGTCCCAGGATGATGATCACATCACCGACAGGCACGGGGAAAGTCCCAGACTGGACTCAGCAACGGATGGGAACTGGATTCTGTGTCTGGATTCAGGAATGCACGGGCCGGGATCAAAGGCAGATGAACAGAGAGAGTCCCCCTTGGACGCCAGCCATTGAAGAAAGAGTGGCTGACCCTTTGATCCCTCAGCTTTTATGCTGAGCATGGGGCAGACGGAATGGAATACCCTCTTGGTCAGTTTTGGGTCACCTGTCCTGTCCGCTCCAACCTGCAGGTGCGACCCCTCTACGGTCTTCTGCTTCTGACCCTCCAATGGGGTGTATAACAAAGTTAGCTGACCTTGTTTGTTATAGCAATAAGCTCATAACTCTGAGAACACACAGTATCTCCACAATATGCTGTTAATTTCAGACAGAGAGTCCAGTTAGCTAGAAGAGGCTTAACTGAAAAGTAAAATTACTGAACAGAATATTGGTTCTGTTTTACCTCAAACCAGGATGGAGGAGAAAAAAACCACAGAGTGGGATAGCCACAGGGGTGTAGCTGCATCTCAATTACATGCTTCTGAGGCTGGTGGGACAGAGGAGAGGTGCTGGAAAGTAATACCTTGGTACGCCCATAGCGGATGTATCACCAGGGGGAAAAGTAGGGAGAGAATGAAGGATATGTGAGGCAAATGACAGGGTTGTGATTGCTTCTTTATCAGAATGGTGCTCTGTAGAACCAGTAGGCATGATCTCCAACAGCTGCAGTCCTTTGTTTCAAAATTCAGTGAAAATGAATGCTTTTTTTTTTTTTTTTTTTTCCCACCTGAGGAGCAGAGTGCCACCATGAAAGTAGTACTTCTTCTCTGACCCATGCAGAAGGGATACCTGGCAGCTTATGTTTGTTCACCACTTGTAGATGTTTGTCTGGTTCTGATGGTCATAAATGTGTATGGCTGTGGTTTATCAGTCTCACTTTCTTTTCTTGGCCAGCAAAAACCTGAGCTGTGATGCAGCTTTTTGTCATGCAGACCTGTTCTCTGGATGTAGAGTCAGGTGAGCTGGTGATGGGAGGCTGCCAGGTACAGAAGCTGTTGTTGCCCTGTGTAGCCTGCACCCTGCTTGTTTTAGCTTGCTCCCTGTCATACTTTGTTTGCCCCCAAACACAATCAATATCCCCTGCCCCCTTTCCTCCTTGCTCTCTGTTCCTGGTCACCCATAAGGAAAGCTGAGCATTGGCCACAACTGCTTTCTTGTGATGGTCCCAAAGGTCCTGCTCTGGTCATGTATGCCAAGCTGCACTAGACCTCTAGCTGACAATCATCATTAACAAGCTAGTCTTCAGGGACGTTTGATGTTTGAGTTGACATGGCTGGCAACGTGTTCCTACCCTGCAGCATCAGCCAGTCCGGCCACTTCCTGTGAAGCAGAGATGTGATCCTGCCAAAGGTAAGGCTCCTAGGGCACCTGTTTTCTGTGCACAAACGGACTCCAGTGTCCAGGTCTCTTCTGGCTTCAGGGATCCTCTCTGTGGTGGTAAGACATTTTTTGCTCATTTTTTTAGTGAACCAAATGTCCTGAAATAATGACTGATGGTTGCAATAGGATCATGGTTTTGTAGCACAGTACAAAGAATGCAAGCTACGTCACCCAGGGAGTGGTATGGATGTCTGATTGCACGGAATTGGAGTGCTGCTTTTGAAGGACTGTCCCAAAGTATAGGCTTCTTTTCCTGTAATGGTCATATACACATTGTCTACATGGAACAAAACACGAGGTAACCTCGGTCTTGGTAAGGTTTCTTTTCAGAAGTTAAAGGCTGTTCCCAATGACAGTCCAGGAGCAAACTAGCATGCATGCAGTGTGCAGAGAAGTGGGACCAAAGACTGAAACAAGACATTAGCAAAATTGACAGTGTAGACACAGCAATAATTTAGAGAATTTTAAAAATAAATTAATATTTTGTATCTTCTAGCAACAGCACTCATGGTTGCAATCTTGTGCCTTCTCACACAGTGCATCTCACATAACAATAATAGAGATAATTATGATAATTATAATAAAAATTAATAATACTTGCCCTTTTTTCAGTGGATTTTAAAGTGCTTTTCAACATTGACTAATTGAGCCTAACAATATGCTGCGAGGTGGGTAACAGGTGTTTGTTCATCTCTCTGGATCATGTCACCCACCATAGTAATACAGCTGCTTCTACTTAAGTCTCATTGACTTCTAAATTATCATCATGGTTTTCAGCAGATAATTTTCCTGCATTCTCTGCATAGTGTGTCAAAAAGTGGAAGCCCTTTCTTACATGACTTCTGTTGTGAGAGCACTGGAAATTTACATGGAAAATATTCATGGCTAGACCTGTCATGGCTACATCTAGTGTGAAAGGAATGGGAGGCTGTGCAGCCATGGGAACCCAGGCATGCTTGCCAGGTAAAAAGGTGTAGAGTATTTTGGAAGGGAGGCATGAAATGCCCCTAGACTATCCAAGAAAGTCACCTCTTAGATGACTCATCTTGACAATGTTTAGTCATATGATCAAGTATTTCCAGACTGGCTCCCTAGAAAAAAAAGTTTAATCCAGGTTCTGATAGTGCTGATACGTACACATGTAAAAAGCCATAAGGAGTCACAGAAAAAAGTTTTCCTTTTTTATCTTTTTCCCTTCTCTCCTTCTTTTCACCAGCCCCATCGAACATATATGTGCACACATGGTGCATTTATTTTATTTTGATATTAACTGAGAGATTATTCATACTGAGACAAACTAATCTGGGATGCAACCTGTTTCTCCTAATAATCATGGCATCATCTGGACTCGTTGCAGCAAAATAAAGGGTTTTGAGAAGGATATGAAATGACAGATGCTTGATTAAATTTTTAAAGGGTAAAGTGGAGGATGTAGGGTAAATTTTCTGAACAGTGTACAGAAGACTCAACACAAATCGCATTATTAGTCTACAAGATATGTGGGTGTTAAGTAGTAACAGGATTCCTACACAGACATTTCTAATATACTGCTGTACAAATTTACACCCATGCATTCAATGAGTTTAGACACTGAAAACTGGAATCAGTCTTTCAGGTCTTATACACTATCAAAATTAATGTTATTCTTCATTTTCTGAAGTAGCACAGCATAATTTTTAAGAATAGTACCACATAAAAAGCCTGGTTCTAATGCTGGCCCTCAGGAAATTAATGATGGGAGATAATACATCATGAACTTTGAATATGGACAGCATATCGGGCCCATATTACGCCAGATCAGCCAAGTATCATTGCCCAGGAGAGCACTTATGCATCTATCAAGTCAGAAAGCACTGAAATCCAACAGTATGTAAATGAACGCTGTCCTGAACAGGGTGAATTTGAGCATGTATGTCAGATTTCTTCTGAATTGAGTGTTTATACAGTCATATGGGAGATTTTTCTTCCTCATAAGTACTGCAAGTGGTAGGAAGAGCAAAGCACAAATCCTCCCATGCAGCCGATCAAAAGAACATAAGTGGTATTAGAACACCTGGGTAATTTTGAATCACCATGTTTCCGGAGATTATAGAAGACCAGATAGGTAGCTGGTATCTAAAATGGAGAATTGTATGATAACTAATATAAAGATGTAAGGGAATATCAATTAAAAAAGAAGTGAAAAACAAATGTCTCTGGCAAGTATTAACAAAATTGTAAGGATTAGGGATTAATAAATGTGACGTAGATGAACTCCACAACTTTATAACAAATTTTTAAAATCTTTACAGGTTGTATATCTTTCCCCAAAACTCTGAAAAGCCTCAGATCTAGAATCTAGATCTTGATAATTATTCAAAAGTACAGTTTGGAAGTACCATTACTGGATTATAAACACATTATAAATTATTTAGCCTACTTAAAGCAATATTAAGTTTAAAATAAGATCTATTTCTAAAACTGTACATATCTTCTTGCTATATGTACCACACTGTTAAAGCACAGTGCCTAATAGAATGACATAGTAAAGCTGAAATTCAGTCTGTTTTAGTAATCTTCTAATATTTATTGGAGGAAAAAGTGACAAGTGCTTTTCTGCTGATTGCAAAATAACCTACTGTATCTACCGTTTAATAACTGTAATACTGTCTATTCCTTTGTAAGATGTCCACAGTAAATAGCTTCTGAAAACTGTCTCTTTTCCTTCAGTGTGGCCCTAGTAGAGTGTTCTGATAGTCCACTCCCAGGAACTGTGAGCACAGAGAACTAGTATTTTAATTTGAAAAAAAGTAGTACAAGCAGAGTTCTAACTTGTGTCCTGAGCATAGGGAGAGTTTCTGACTTTAACCTTAATTAGTCTTTCTGAAACTCACTTTGACTTTTGGCAGAAAAGAAAGCTTAAGAGGCAAGAGCCATGATGATGGATTTTGTTAGTCCATGAACTAGAAGAGTTCAATTATAACTCAGGGTATATAATTCAACTAAAAAAACCCCTGTTTATCTGTCTATACACATTCAGCTAAAAAATTTAGTAGCATAGGACTTTTCTGATGGCAACAGTAAAAAATAAGTGATTTGGGATTCTTTACTCTTTAGAAGTTTTTAATCTTCTTTAGGCTGTTAGTTGAGAACATTGGGAGGCTTCTTTCCAGACATAATGCGTTTTTGAGTCAATATGACATGTCTAAGATTTTCCCTTGTACATAACACCCTTCCGTGTACAATAAATGGCCTAGGCATTGATACGTGAAAGCATCCCCATTCTGAACAACTCTTAAAAGTATTTGTTTAATGTTCTGCATAGGAGTGGAGTCAAGCATATGCTTATGAGCTTTCAGAATTCAGGCTCAGTACCTACCCTAATACCTGAAAGAATAAAACTCCATGTGTCATTAACCTTCCTATACTGCTCCCATAAAAAAGAAGATCTAACTGATCAATTTAAATTGTGGTGACTGGCAAAAGATATAAGATTAAAAATGAAGCCAATGGCAAGTTTAATGTTAAAAACCTAACATAAATCACACACGGTTTTAGCAGAGTTATGATACATGCTGTCAGAGGAGATCGTAACAGTCATACTTTCAATAGAGGACTGAAGTATACTTTTTAAGGTGGCTGTTATATCCCCTTTATTAAAAGAAGTAATATGAACAATCTCCGATTCTTTAAGAAGTGTTAGAATGCAGAAATACAAATATTGATTTAGAAGGCAGAAGTTTTCACAAGAACACCAGTTATTTTAGTCTGTGAAAAATATGTAGTCTGCCTCAAATGACCATATAGAGCTGGATTAGACCTGTTTGAGCAAGTTACTAAAGAATATGATTTCGGATGTAGTACAGAGCTAGGGAGATAGTAGTTCTAGCTTTAATCTCTTTTTCTTGCAGTAGTTTGTACTATCATCTTGCCCAAATCAAGATAAATTTAAACTAGGAAATGTAACTCAACAGTTGCACCTTTTTTTTTAAGCTGAACAGTGCAGGACATAACATAAAAAAAAGTCCAAAATGTGATTTGATTTTACCAGAATTCATAGAAACACAGAATCATCTAGGTTGGAAGGGACCTTTAAGATCATTCTGTCCAACCACCAACCTAACACTGCCAGAACAACTGTTAAATCATGTCCCTAAACACCACATCTACCCATCTTTTAAATACCCCCATGGACAGTGATTCAAACACTTCCCTGGGCAGCCTGTTCAAATGTTTGATAACCCTTTTGGTGAAGACATTTTTCGTAATATCCATCTTAAACCTCCCCTGGTGTAACTTGAAGCCATTTCCTCTTGTTCTATCACTTGTTACTTGGGAGAAGAGATCTACTTCCACCTCTCTACAACCTCCTTTCAGGTAGTCATAGAGAGCGATAGGGTCTCCCCTCAGCCTCCTTTTTTCCAGGCTAAACAACTCCAGTTCCCTCAGCTGCTCCTCATAAGACTTGTGCTCTAGGCACCTCAACAGCTTCGTTGCCTTTCTCTGGACACGCACCAGAACTTAAATGTCTTTTTTGTAGTGAGGGGCCCAAAACTGCACACAGTATTCAAGGTGGGGCCTCACCAGTGCTGAGTACAGGGGGACAATCACTTCTCTAGTCCTGGTCACTACACTATTCCTGATACAGGCCAGGATGATGTCTTTTACTAACTATATTGAAAGCAATTAAGTAAATGCCTTTGTAGACTAATTAAAACATCTATTTGTGAGAGTTTTTTTTCTCGTTCTTTTTTTTTTTGAACAAATTTCAGAAGGAACTTAATCCCTTTTTAATTTTTTTTCCTAATTTCCTATTAGAAATAATATATACAATGTATACATTGTACTACCTTACATGGTATTTTAAACATTTATTTACTTTACTCCTTAGTCTGTTTCTTCTCTTTGTTATAAAATTTATATGTTTATGAAATCATACTTTTCTCTGTCTTTGCCTAATATAAAAGCCCTCTCCATCTCAGTCATGTTTTCTAACTTTCCTCAAATCTTTTTCCCTGTTCCAGTGTATCTTGGTGTTGTTATTAATTGTTATTGATGATAACTAGGGCTATCATATGTAGGGGCATTAACTGTTTTGCAGCGTTCACAGTTGAAGCAGACTTATCAAAGGAGATACGTGAAGTACATGTCCAATGTAACCCAAGCAAAGAATAAATGTAAGGGAAATAGGTGCTAAACTGTTTATGAAATAGCACATAAACATGTAATCTAATGATGTAAACATATATGTATTTAATTCTTTCCTGTCCATCCTTGAAAAAACAGGAAGCTCAGAGCATCTTAAACTGTTGCTTTCGCCACCTTTTATACCCCTTAATTATACAAGACTTGCTCATAGCTGCTTTCTACCTTCAGCCTGGGTCTATTCTGACCTTTTAAGTTGTCTCACTTCTTTCAGTGACTTGGTGTATTCATTTTCATTTTAGAAATATCTGTTCCTTTAGGAAATCTGGCTACAAAAGAAAAAAAAAAACAAACAAAAAAGCACATGATAAATTCAAGTACTGCCACCATGTTCTTTGTCTTCAAGGCTTCTATTTCTTTGCAACTGGACTTTTGCTTGTCTTACTCTGATAGGGAAAGCAATTAGCCAAAGAAAGAATTGTAATACTAATGTAACTGGATAGCACTGCTATCTCAGTGTCAACGACAGTACTTCCTGATGCAGCATTCTTTGGTCCTTTTGTTACTTTTGTTCTGAATTCATAAGAATGAAGGCTATATAGATTTATTAGATGATTTAATGTAATATTCTGTATGATAAAGCCATCTATTTTTATGTAATTAGCCCAATATTAGGTTCAATAACTTGTACACAGCAAAACCAGGTTTTCCAGAAATGCTTTTAGACTTGATTGGAAATCATCATGACAGGGAAAGTCCGTAATTTTGCATAGTAGCTCGTTCCGATGCATAACTATTTCACCATCAATTGTATGTGCCTAAATCCTTATTTAAATGAGCCTAACTCTACTATCCAACCACAGCTTCTTGGCATGACTCTTTACTGGAGTTAAAAGGTCATTGGTACTTACCATTTTCCCTCAGGAAGTATTTATGACCAATCACCAGTCTTTCAATATTGTCATCACATAAATGTATGAGACAGCTTTCTAATACATGTAAGGCATTTTTTCACTTTTCATTTGTGTGACATGCATCGCTTGTTTTCAATGTCCATTTTGAAATATGGGCAGTCACAACCGGACATAATCTTTCATTGTCACCTTCACTGCCATTATTTAGGAAGATAAAATTGCTGGATTAATTCTACTCACCATTCAACTGTTTATGCATTAAAAGATTGTGTTAGCTTTTTTTTTTACCAATTCTTTTTGTTTTAATTTTTTGACTTGTAAATAGTTATCCCTTTTAAATTCTAACCCATTTTCAAAGTACTTAGTTTAGAGAATATAGCATCCCTCACTGTAAATATGGAAGAATATTTTGGAAAATCATTTCCCCTGACATTTATTATAAGGAGATAACTGAGGATTAACTCCATCTCTTCTCCTGTTCTTTTTTGGAGTTTAATTCTATTCTCAAATGTGTCTGTGTCTTTAGACAATGTTATGGAAGTGGAAATGCAGTTTGCATTTCAGTGGTTATACTAAAATTTAAATCTAGTCACTACTACTGCTTCCATTCACTTCATGTAATGAACTTCTGAGGAATTGTATGTGGGAAAAGCTATAGCAGTATACCCAAGAAGAATCAGGGCATCTGGTCTGGAATCAACCACAGATGGGTATGTATGAACCTTGAGTGTTTTTTGTGTAATGCTGGAGGAGAAAATTGTGTCATATCCAGCTTTCCCAGACTTGTATTTCAGCCTTGTTGTGACAGATAACAGCTCAACTACTAGAGGCAAGTCTCTTTTGAGAAACACCCTTTATTGTATGCTACATGGAACATGAAAATCAACAAACTTTGTATCAGTGTTTGAAAATATACTGAAATTTCATCATGTTGCTTGGGGACTTTCCAAAAACAAGGGCTAAACGTGTCCATAAAGTAAGTTCGTTAGATGCTAGAGCTCTGTCTTGCAGATCTAAATGTCATCTGTTTGGTTTAAATGAGGTGGACTGACTGTATAGAATTGGTGGTTATGCCTGTGCAAATGGGTGCATCACAGCAAGAGCAGCTCCTGTTTTGTAAAGTGGTGGCAGAAGGCTACTACAGAATTTGCTAATAGCTCTCACATATCTGCTGTAGCTTGCTTGTATGCAGCAATTTTCTGTCTTTCTGTATGTCTAATTAGATATACCAATTCACGTGTATAATTCCTGGCATTTCCATGCTTTTTGTTTCTGAGTGTTCTGAGTTTTCTATTTCACAACTTTCACATTTTATTTAACTTACAGATTACAGGTAGTCACAGTCATGGGTTTTTTTTCAAAAATATTTGCAATTCACAATGTTGTACTGAATAATATCTGTAGGGTTTTGTTTTTCTTTCTTTTAAAATACTCTTTTTTTTTTTTTTAGCTGTGTCATTCAGCCACCTTGCCTGTACAGTATTTTGTTTGGAATGGAATACAACACTGAGATGCAGACTTCTGATATAAATTAGAAAAAAGCATTCTTTAATATATGCTGTACTATTTCCTTTTAATTTTCTATTGTAGTGCATATTTGTGCTATCATAGCTTACAAAGATATCCAAATAAAATAAAGAAAATAAATTAAGCAAGAACATAACAAAGCATATTCAGAGAAATTATTTGGAAAAATATATTAAAGAGTCATAAGCTCAACAGTGTGTCCTAACTGAATTCTGATATCATCAGAGAAAGATGAACCTAAAGTTCTTTGGATGTAAATATGGGACTCGACCAGTTATATAAGCTGCAAAAGTGGGAGCTGCAGCAGTCGTCAGCTCAGTGAATGAAGAAAAATTCAGTTCAGGAAAAATTCAGGAGGAAAACAAATAATCATTTAATCAGAAAATGTCAACAGAAACAAGAACTTGACATAATTTTTCTAAGCCTTTAGTAGTTTAACAAAAACATTTAGCTATTCCTTGCAACCAATTCCTCAACTTTTTGGGGGTTCATTTTTATTTCATTTCTCTGATATGGAATATAACTGTTGCAGGAAATATAAGGCAAAAGAGTCTGCAATCAAATACAACAAATGAGGTCGCAATGTTAATGAAATACTTAGTCCAATAGTTTGTAATTTCAGTAAGAAAGCAATGTACGCCTCTCTTTCTTCCAGGGTAACGTATCAAAACAGTGGACGTGTCTAGTCCAATGCCTTCAGTCTAAACAATCCTTACACAGCTGTCATCCATAATAATTGCAGCAAGGCAGCACTGAAGCAACAGTCAATATCAGGAGTCAGATAATAACAGAAAAAGTTGGGACTCCTGAATATGACAGTATGTTGTAATAAATACTTAAGAACTGCTTGCATTTTTTAAAAAGAGATTTATTTTAAAAGAGCTTTTCATATGAGTGAAAAAAACAATTTAACTTTGGCACATATGAAAGAGTTTGATGCTGTGTAAAGATGAGCTGCAGATATGAATGCAAGATAAATTCTGTTCACATACATTTATGACTGAATTTAAATCTCCACTTCCTTGCATCCTGTATAGGTGCTTATTCCATTTCATAGTGAGTGTAACGGTACAAGTATGATTAAATTTGGTAGCATTTAACACCTGTTTTGCATAAAATAAAAGGTTTTCCAGATGGAAGCGATAGAAAATCAATCTGAAAGGCAAAATAATTCATTATTGGAATTAGTTTATGGTGCTGTTTGATGTCACAGCTAAGCTAGTGGCTAACAGCTGCCAAGAGTGATCCTGCTCTTTACTCCTCACCTCTGGCCACACAATTGTACCCCTCCCTGTGCTCCGACAGCATCAGGCTTCAGAGCCTGCTGTCAAGATGGTAAGCCAGGAGAAAAAAATTCATAGCTTTTTTTTTCTTCCAAAATATCTTTCTGTAGATTTTTGGATGACACATTTTCTTTCAGTGGCAGCTGGCTGCTAAATTGGCTAGAAAACTGTGTCCTTGGTCTGGATCAGTAATTGTCTATCTGATCGTATCAAAGTGAATAAGGTGTGTTTGGAACAGGTGAAAGCAAGCAAAATGCTTGCTCTTATGTAAACTTAAATGCAGACTGTAAAGCTCTTATTCAATGCTATGAAAACTCCTTCTTTGCACGCAGATGTGCATGTTACCACTACCACACTCTGCAAAACTCACACAGGTTAAGTCTTGTCCATGCAAAAAGGCTACCCTTTCAACCAGACTTCTCAAAGTTTTGTATCAGAATAAAAGGCTTCACTCAGATACAAAGTAAATGTCTATATAACGAATATTTCCAATTAATTGCCATGCTTGGCGCTTGAGTAACTTCAGGCTATTTATCCTGAAATGAGGCATAGAATTACTTACTGGTAAAAGAAAATTGGTTGAAATTGATCTAGGACAATTTTATAGGAATAAATCAATATTCTGATCTAAAAGTGAAAAAGTACCCCCAACATACTACAATATTTGATTATATCAACAGAAAAGATAATTGGTTCAAAGGTATTAATAGTAATTCAGGTGTAAGAAATCAGGAAAAGAGGGCAAAAGACTGGCATGGCTGAGTCAAGACCTGCAGCTCAAACTAAAGGGAAGAAGGAGATGCTCAAGCAGCGGGTGCAGGGACAGGTATCCTGGGAAGAGTATAGGGATGCTGCCCAGTTGCGTAGGGATGGGGTCAGGAAGGCCTAGGTAGAGCTGGAGCTGAGCTTGGCAAGGGTTGCAAGGAATGGTAAGAAGGACTTCTACAGGTATGTCAGCCAGAAAAGGAAAGTCAAGGAAAGCATACCCCCCCTTGGTGAGCAAGACTGGCGAACCAGTAACAGCAGATGAGGAGAAGGCTGAGATACTCAACAACTTTTTTGCCTCAGTCTTCACTGGCAACACCTCTCCCCACACCACTTGAGTGGATGGCCTGCCAGGCAGGGACTGGGGAAGCAAAATCCCTCCCACTGTAAGAGAAGATCAGGTTTGTGACCACCTGAGGAACCTGAACATGCAGAATTCTATGAGACCTGATGAGATGCATCCCACGTCCTGAAGGAATTGGCTGATGTAGTTGCCAAGCCACTGTCCATGATGTTTGAAAAGTCATGGCAGTCAGGTGAAGTCCCTGGTGACTGGAAAAAGGGAAACATTGCACCCATTTTTAAAAAGGGTAGAAAGGAGGACCCTGGGAACTACCGACCTGTCAGCCTCACCTCTGTGCCTGGGACGATCATGGAACAGATCCTCCTTGAAGCTACGCTAAGGCATATGGAGGACAGGGAGGTGACTTAAGACATCCAGCATGGCTTCAGCTGTTGGGCTTGTTCAGCCTGGAGAAGAGAAAGCTCCTGGGGAACCTTATCGTGACCTTTCAGTTGTTAAAGGGTGTCTACAAGAAAGACGGGGACAAACTTTTTAGCAGGGCCTGTTGTGACAGGATAAGGGGGAATGGTTTTAAACTAAAAGAGGGAAGATTTAGACTAGATTTAGATAAAAGAAAGCCATTTTTTACAGTGAGGATAGTGAAACACTGGAACAGGTGTCCCAGAGACTGACAAGTGCCCCATCCCTGGAAACATTCAAGGTCAGGTTGAACAGGGATCTGAGCAACCTGACCTAACTGAAGATGTCCCTGCTCATTGCAGGGGAAGTTGGGCTAGATGACCTTTACAGGTCCCTTCCAACCCAAACTATTCTATGATACTATGATATGGATGAAAAACTGGCAAAATTCTTCACAGAAGATTATTATGGAAACTTAGCTTCTTATCCTTCAAACGTTGTTTTACATGTTCTGTATTGTGAATATGTCACTTTGACATCAATAGACATTAAATTTTGTAGGTGTGAGATTGTACTATTTAAATAAGAGGCAATGTATATTTAAGAGCTAAGAAACTACTGTAATACACAAAGTGAAGTAATAAAAAAAGATTAATTGTGCGGGGTTTTTTTTAATATGGTGCAAGGACGATGGAAGATGACCTAATATTTAAAATCTGATGTCATTCAATTTATTTTACAAGATCTGGAATGTATTGAATAAAAAATGTGATAACTTCAGATAAGTGAAACTAGAAGAAATTTTGAGTAGTGTTAGAAGAATCACTGACAAACATAGCCGAAATGTTAACTGAAAAAATATTCAAATTGTTTTTGATAAATGCATGAAAATACATAAAGCAGGAATAATTTGATCTACTCGTACAAATTTTTGTATTACAAAAATAGATTAGGGCCACTGAGGGGAAAAAAATCCCCCAACAAACAGATGAGGGAATCATTGCATTCAATTCAGTAAAAAGCTCTCTTTGATGTCTGGTGATGATATAATATAAATCAAAACAAATATATAAGAACATCAGAATCCTTTAAAAATAGCATAGAAAATAACAATTAATATTATAATTCTATCACGCACTCATGGCATGTAGACATGATGTTGTATGTAGACATGATGTTGTATTCATTTCCAGTTTCTCTACTTCAAAAATAAAGATGGTTTAAGGATAGATTATAAGAAATCTGGTGACATTTCTTTGTAAGCAGAGGGTGAAAAGATTACTGCAAAGGGATGATTAAGACAAGAATTGGCATAAAAAATGAATGACTACAAAAAGATGTTGGTTTTTTCTACATTGAGTTATCATTTTGATATGAAATTAAACCCAAGAAGTTCAACATGTTACTTTAAAAGCATTGCTGATTTTGTCTATTATTTACTATATTTTCTAGTAGCTTTTTTTGCTCCAAATGTTTCCTAAAGTTAATTTATTTCCTTCTGTACCTTTTTCCAGCCTAAGTTCTATTTGTTGCTGGTTTTATTTTTTAATCTTTACCATAAAACTAAGTTGATTTTATGTGTTTACCTTAGGTTTTATTTTTTGTTTACCTTAGGTGTATTTCCTCTTAGCCATTTTCAGTACAATTTTGTTTTGTTTTTGAACCTTCAAGTCTTTAAACAGTGCTTTGTGAAAATCTTTTGCCATCTCCTGCTCACTTGCAATTTTTATCTATGTTTTTTTAAATAATTGTTGTCAGTTGCGGCTTTAACATCACACAAATACTTCAAGTAATGATAAACTTCTTAATGTTAGAAGAATCAAACATGGTTTTGAAACTCATTTTAGTTTACACATAGGGAATTTCTCATGTTTGTGCTGAGTTAAAATACAGTAGGATCAAATTTTAACGTATCGATTGTCACCATCAGTTGTCACATGTTTTTAACTTGTCACACTGTAGTTACAATAAATGGCCATGTTCTGTTCTCTTTTATTTTGTTCATAATTCAGGCAAAATATTTGGGATATGGTGTTTCAAGCATGGAGATAGTTTAAAAAATGTGAAAAACTAACTCTGATACATACTTTTCAAGAACTTGCCTACCACGCCAGATATATGTAAGTATTAAGGGAGCAACCATGAAGAAAATTCTTGATCTGAAAATTGCCTGTATTTTTATTTTTTTCTTTTGCTTATCAGTGATCTGTAAAGACTACAATTATGCACAATTAGTTGCAGTAAACACAAGCATCAATTAATACCAAAGGATTTGAATTTTGGAGTTCATTTGTTTTTGCACAGGAGAGATTGCATGTAATAAACACTAAATTTAGTGACCTTTCAAAGACATGAAATTAAACTTCTTTTCCAGTAGATTTATAGTATCAGTATCAATATTACCTGGTATTTTTCTACAGAGCGGGAGAACAGACATCCAGACATTGGGAACTGGGTTGTACATATCCGAAGACAAAACAGAAATGGAAAGCAAGTAGATCTCCCCAGTTGAGCAGTGGGCATGAGCCTTCTTGTAACACTCAACCCACAAAATATCGAACACTTTGGGTAGCTGCTCTATGAATTTCACTTTCTTTGAAGGAAGGACTAATTATGATCTTGCACGAACCAACAGCAAAATGCCCACTTCTTGTCTTTCCAAATCCATGGTTATTTTGTCATTAAATTTTATTCATTTCAAAGAAAGAAAAATCAAGGTTTGGCAATAATCAGGTTGAGCTGGTATATAGTGTCCTGGAGAAATTCTGGTAACAAACCAGTGATACTGCTGTGACAAGCAGTGGTTAGCAGAGCATTGTGTATGGGTTAGGTCTTGGTTTGGTTGTTTTGGAGAATCTCTCCTGATATTTGGCTCAGATAGGATTTTTTTTTTTTTTTTCAACTTTACACAAGAAGAACTTTTCTTATTTTTACCTATTTTTTGGCCAGGTTTTTTTTTTTTTTTCCCCATTTGTTTCTATAGGTAACATTACAACGATCCCATTTGGTTGGTCAGGGTGAATATGTAAGTTCATGACTTGAAGCTATTGTTCTCTCATTTTTGAGGTTAATGTCATGTTTATTGCTTTTTCTGTTAAGATGAGATGTAGATATAACTTTTGAGGATGGGATTCTGCAGTGGAGAATCTTAATGTGAGTCGGACACTAATGTTCTGACATACCTTACATATTTTGCAGGGGATTTCTTTAGGTGATTACATGGCACAAGAAATATCAATACATTTTGCTGGGAAAATTCTGGTATTTCCTACCTCAATTTTTTTTTGGTAATACATACTTTGCAGTATAGCAAGTACAGTCTGATCTCTGTAGAAATTTAAGATGAAGAAAACTTGGAAATTGGAACAGATAGGTTAAAAAGGTTAACACAAATATTTCAGACAAGAGCCACATGATGGGGTGACTCAGATCCAGTGCAATCCACATTTGCAAAGTTAATTTTAACATATTTGAATTAGCAAAACTTGTTGTTTTACACTAATGAAGGAGCTGAGGACCTCATTCTTTTCAGGGGACCAAATCCTAGACCCTTGCTCAACATTAGCTATATTGGGACATAACTAATAAAATAAATAAAAATAATATTCCAGCTATGCACTTTACTGAGGTATTGAAAGTAAACTCTACTCAGAAATACTAATTCAATTAACCCCCACCACACACAATTTGTTCAGCACAAGAGATTTTACATATCCTCATCAGCAAAAGGTTGTCAAAGGTACAGTGATAAGATTTTAATACAAAAAATCATCACCCCTGTGAAAAACTGCCTCCTACAGGATCTTCCTGTGCAACCTGTGGTAATAGAGCACAATCTAATCCAGTTTCTTGGGATGTAGATCTGACTCTTCTGTTATCTGGAAAGACCTCATAAAACTATTCCTTATAGGTTGTCCACAGCAGCTGGTCCTTTCCAATAGCGGTACTACCTCCTGCAAGTTGTATGAAATTCACTGAACCTCTTTGAAGGATTTCTCTTTGAAATCTGAAGAAAATATTAGAGTATTCATGTTTTGTGCTGCTGTAGAAAAAAAAAACAGTAAGTTGCAAAGAGGTAATGGATATATTGTCAAATCCACTACAGGAAGGTTTTTTTTAAAGGATCTGCTCTGACATTACTAATCATGCACAGTCCTAAAGAATCAGGAAGAAGGCAGGGCAAATCTTAACAATAGTGTCCTTTAGTCACACAGAGGATGACTCTCAGTATTTTATTCACATTAGATTAATGTTCCCTGTCTTAGGGAACAATCTAATTGAAGACAAGCAAAATAGCTGTAATGACTTCCAATAAAGAAGAAAAAATGAGAGCAATAGGGAACACAAGGAATAAATACTTGTTTCTTCACCTAACTACATGTTTCTTTATCAACATGGATATATCATCTTTAAAGGCAATAATACATTGTCACGTATCTTCTTTGTAAGTAAATTAAATTTAAAGAATATTATTCTCTGAAATCAATGTATCTTGTCTACTTATGCCTTAGACAATTTAGTGCAAATTATTCATGGGCAAAAGGGGTTTGTTTAATGGTTGGAGAATTCTCTTCAGTTGATAATGAATAACCTAGACAATGTATTGGTGGGCTAGTGAGCAATCTTATCAAGTCCACTGTAATCAAATAAAGTATTTAGACCAGTTAATTAAAAGAAGTCATTAAAGGTATATACTTGCAACAAGCAATTATTGAATAGAAAATAGCCTTAAAATGTAATTAAGTTCAACTATTTCTCTCCGTTTACCAAGATTAATTTATGACTCCTTGCCAGCATAATGTAACTTAAAGATTTGTAATTTGACACTGTATTTTAAGACACAATTTTCATCTTGAATTTCTAATCATAACAGAATTTCAATTTTTCATTAAATTTATTATAAGAATAGAAAAAATCCAATTTCTTTAGCTTTGATTTAATCGTTTTTGTTTCACCAGTGGGTGCTGTAGACAAGGTGATTCTGTTACTGTTGGAAAGTGAAATCTGAAACTTAGTTTTTCAGTAGGAACAAAGCTAATGCTGAATCTATAAGATACTAATGCTGAACATCAGAGGCATTTTAATTCTGAAAATATTGACCTCATGTAATGAATTATGCAAGTTATGTGCTTTTCTGCAGTATTTGTAATTTGCTGTTGTTGTATAACTTTGACATGATTCTTAATAAAATTCTTAGAAGGTTTGGAACAGATTTGGAGGTAACTGCCACTGAGCCCTTAAGATTTGGTCGGTGTGTACAGTGTTAGGGTTATTGGGTGGGAAGGATATTGTTTTTTCATAAAATGGCACTGGTTTAGTCCAGAAAACCACCAGTGCTCCTTTCTCTTCACTTAACAAAGCAAACCAACAAAAAAATAAAAGAAAATATAAACACTTGTTTAATACATATTTCCTGAGAAACACTAAGAAATTGTCTTAGATCAGTTTTGAAAGGAGCAAACTATTAAAGAAGTTATAGGAAAAGGAAAATGCAATAGAAAACTGAAAGTATGGGGCATGATCTAAAGAATTTGTGGTCTGGGATGAAAGTACCTAAACACCCTTTTTGCACTTCCTTAGCAGCACTGATAATGCTGTAAGCTGTTCTAATATCCAAAACATCTTTGCTTGTTTGTGATATGTGGTAAAACATCAGTGCTCCTGGATAATGAGTACCTGAGATTACCCCAGACCTCTTGCTCATTCCCACCTTTGCAGAGAAGGTTAGTGCAGAGCAATGCTGACTGAAACGCTGCTGCCGCTGAGATGCGAGTCTGCAGTGGCGGAGTGGAAAGGAAGGGTGCAGGGGTGTGGACATGTTGTCAGCTGGTATTGTAGAGTCTTCTCCTGATTTTTCAGTTTTGCAGAGGTTTTTTTGGTGTTGTTGTTTTTTTGGTTCCCCCCCCCCCCATTCTATAGTCTTAGGCTCAAGTATGAGCAGCTGTAATGCTTTCATTGGTTCAGTACTTCTACAATATGGTATTACAAGCGTACTTAGCTCATGAATAGGCAAACCATTAGTATCCCTTTTGGGGATGGTACTGTAGAAACTTCTTCAATATTTACAGCTTGTTAAGCACATTTACTGAGACAAACCTTTAATTTTTGTCAGAATTCAAGAAAAGTTTTATAAATTTAAAAGGTTTACCTGGTCTGAAAATAGTCTTTTTGAACTTGATTTATAAAAGAAGTTATAAACTGTACAGAGTCATTCAGGAAGGCCTTTTTTTTTTTCTTAACAGTATTTAGATCATTGACTTCTGTTCTTTTTGCTCTGGCACTGAACTACTTACACCTTTCTAAATACTTAATTAACTCCATAATTAAGATAAATACTTCATACTCAAACAGCTTCTTTAAACTCATAACCAACTGTAAGGCAGTCACTGTCCTACATATCAGAGTATAAAATATTTTATTGTTTGCATAGCACTGACATTAAGATGTTATTACTAGTTATCTAAATTTATATACGGAATATTTCTAAGTGTAAGAATAAGATTTTCTCTGTAATACAATGATTTATATGGGTGCTTCAAAATAATCTTTTTTTTACTTGATATATAGGGGAAAACCCTCTGCTTTTACAATTCTGTTTATGGATTTTGGTAACATACTCCCCAAATATTATTTTTCTCTGAATTATCCATAGTAAACCTGCTTGAATTTTCACAAGTACTGTTACTTGAAATAGAACCACTGAATAAATAGAACAGAAAAAATTGGGGCTTTTTTATAGTTTTGCAAAAGATAATTTCAGTGGTCTCCCTCCCTTTTGATAAAAGGCTTTTAGGATTACATGCTACTATTTATACCACTTAGCATTTTCATTTAAAGATTGCTTGTCAAATAGTCATAAAAAGCAATGTGATTAGTACTTTTAGGTGTATTTCAAAACATGGCGTGCAAAATGTTACATGATGTTATAGTGCAATACAGGCTAGAAATTGTCTTTTATTTCCTTTGTAAATACATTTACATCAAATCATATACAGTTTAATGTCCAATGGGAGTTTATTTCCCTTTAAGATGATGGAAACCTCCCAGGTTGAAAGAAAGTATGTCCCCAAAGTTACTGCAAATAGCTCAATGATTCCATTTAATTAAATAACTCCCCAAAAGGTAAGACTCTATTTTACTCAGTAGCCATCTTAGATACAAAATTGATTTGCAAGCACTTCTTAACACTTGGTAAAAATACAAACATATTTGTAATAAATTGATGTTAAAATGTTGATTAAGGCTTATTTATGATAGTTATTGGAATAATTTCTGGATAAAATTTGGAGTGTATAGTATGAGAAAATATTATTTTAGATAATGATTTATTGATCATAAATCTAAGGAAATTAAGATTACATTTCATTTTAAATGTTTTACCTGCTCATTCATGTGTATGTAATGTGAATTGGTATTCATCTACTATACTAGATCATGCTACTGAAGAGGTTATAATCCTTATATTATTTGTCCTATCCAGTAAATTTACCTAATTTTTTCGCTCCAGGAATTGAATTTCTGTTTAATTAGGTATAAGTTAAACATGTGCTATGTAGTTTCTCCAATTAAGACTGAAATGTACCATTCTAGTTGCTATATCAGCACTGCTTACATTCAAATGGTGGCTGCTTCTTATGCAGCATGCCAGGTATAAAATCTTGGAAGCTAAGCTAAAAGGTGATATGGCAGTATGTGACTCCTCTTTCTCCATTAGGAGACACAACAATTCACTGGACACTAGAGCAAATGCCATGTAAGAGAGGGCACCTTACAGCATGAGCACTGTCTTAGGTGAGGTGCGCATTTCTATTTTATCTAAACATAATAAGGGCATAATGTATGGCTATTTTTTTTAATGAAATCAACTTCTTATTTCCCAGGACACTTAAAATAAAATAAAAATACAGCAGGCATTTAACAAAGCAGTTTTGAAATTAATGCACAAAATTTCCATTTTGGATCATACAAAGAGTAAAAGTTAATGTCTCTTAATTGAATCAATGCCTATGAATGGCAAGGTCACTTCCAGGATCTGGAAAGGAAAAGTGGCTGAGTTTACAACGCCCCAACCTAAAGCCAATTCCATTTTCTGAATTTGTTAGTCTATACAGATCTATTTTGTATGAGATCTGACATTGGCAGGAAATTATATTCTAATGAAAATGCACTTCAGTTAAGATTTTTCTAAGAGGTACACTAAGCTGAAACTGCTAAACTATTTTCTTTTAGCATTGTAAGACAAAATTTAATGCACAAAAATGTGGAAAATAAGTACTTTTCCCTGCTAATGTATGTATTTTGTAGCCATCTCTTCCTATAGTCATTAAAGCAGTTTTAATTACCATATTAAAATATCGTGTTAACTGGCATTTTTGTAACGGTTCATTTAAGTGGTATACATTTTTCTTAATGGATAAGGCCTATCTGCTGACCAGACAGACAAAATTTAGATCACCGATACAGTAATTTTTTGACTCTTGAAAATATGTCTTGAAGACAAAAAGAAAAACTGTTTCTGTCTTTATATATATAAAAAAAGACAGAAGCATATATCTATTAGATATATTGCATAATGTATAATTAGTGTATAATATAGTGTATAATATATATATAGTATGTAATTAATGTATTATACGTTCTTGTAATAATAATATATAATAATACACCTATATAATGGTCAGATATTTCAGAGGAATTCCTCAAAGAGGGATCTAGGCAGTAAATCTACTGTAAAATTGTTTTGAACACACAGATGGTGATGCATGATTTTATTGTTGCATTTATTGATTTTACTGTGGCACAGTACAAATCTGCCAGCAATAAAATAGAATATGATGATACCAAAATGTATGAAGAGATATTTCACTTCATGCATAATGAAGAAAGTTGTTGAACCGATATGTTAGAAATGCATGATTTACACAAAAATAATGACTTGTTATTTCTTACTTATTTGGACTGTGTGGCTTAAGTTTAAGAAAAAACCCCAAGCATTTCAAGTATCATCATTCAGGTCAGCTTTAGCAGTAGGTATTCCTATTCTTGTGTGAAATATTGTTTGTGAACAGTGAATAGAGAACCTCAGGATTTTATTTCCTACATTTTAAATATTCCACCTCAAATGATAAACCAAAAATGTACAGTCACTGAAACACTTAAAACTGTGATTACATTGCATGCTTGTAATACCTGTTCCTCACAGAACTCATCTAGCCAGTACGCAATGCCCCCCCCCCAATTTCCCCTTTTCTCTTGCATCACATCTTACACATTAGCTGACGCAGTAACATTTTATACGAATGCTTCTGATGTTTTGTGCTGAGTCATAAGAAAATTGATTAAGCTTCTCTAGGTATGCTACCTTGTTTAGCAGCAGTTCTGCTTTGTTTTGCCAACTGAGAAATGTGAACTCCCATGTGTTATACAAGCAAAATAGGGGAAAGATTCATGTTGATGATTTGGGATATGCTAAATCACCAGCCTGCTTCTCCAGCTGACCAATGAGGAATTAGAATATGATACAGCTAGGGAATGATTTCTATTCATCTTCTTCAATGAGCGATGCAATATATGGATATCTATGACAATGGCCAAGCCAGAAGAAGGTGTCTTGATTTTACTGTTCAGAAAACTGTGACGAATTGACCATTGTCAAGGGGATAGTTTTTTTACTTTTTTGGTTTAATGCTTGTCTCTAGAATGAGATTTCTAAAGTTTCATAGTGTGTCCTAATGATGAATTCTTGGTGTAGCTAGCCCTCACAATAAAAACAAAGATTTGCCCATGGAATGGTCTCTCCTCCAACTTCTACTGTTTTTTAGTCTAATAGTCAAACCTCAATTCCCACCTTTTCATGTGGATTGTTAAGCTCTGAGAAATGGCTGAATATCTGTATGACAGGCAATTTTTTCTGGAAGATTTATATTTTAGAAGAAAAGGTGAAAAAAAATTGATGGGTCCAAAGGAAGAAGTTTTTGTTGCAGTTTCCCAAAACACACAAGCAGTCTGTGGTTTCTCTTTGCAGTGCAAGTATATGTTGGGTGAAGAAGAGACGGAAAATAGCTTTCTGTGTGTTGTATCATTTAAACAGAGACTACTGAAATCCCTGGAATTTCAAAAAGGACCTGGAGATACATTTCTCCTTCAGGAAACGTTACTGCATGAGAGCATGATACAAAGGTGGCACTGCATAGCTACATTACCATGAAACAGGAGGCAAAGGGGAATAAATGGAGACAAGAAAAACATGTCTCCTTTATAACCCTTCCCTATTCCTCTCCCACCTCCCAGAGGGTGCAGCCACACCTTCATGTGCACTCCCAGAGAAGATTACAGTGCCCTCACTTGCTTCTGCCATCCTCAACCTCTTCCATGTTGCCCTGGAGGAGTCAGCACAGAGCAGTGCTTTAAACAAGCATCCCCTACACAGCTCCACTGTTCCTTTTGTCTTCCAAGCAAGCTGTCATTTACTTTCTGTCACACAGTCATTAGTTGTATTAAATCCATATTCTTAGTTTCTGTATTTAACTTTTCGAGGCACTTTTATGTGTCTGGATTGAAATACTCAGAAGTGGAAGGTAAGTATTTTGGGCTTTAACCTGTAAGGCAGCGCTAGTCTTTTCCTTTTGCACGAGATGTAAAGGTAGTACCTCAGAAATATCTGAGCCTAGGGAATCAAATGCCCAGCTGAGACAGACTGCTGCCTCACACTCAAGCATCACGAGAATCAACAATATTGCATTTCCTGCACAAGATAACCCCGAGGGATCGAATCCTGTAAGTGTACTCAGAGCATGTAAAACACACCACGACAAGGGCACAGCTCTCACAAAACAACATGGCAGCTGTCATGTTTCTTGAAAAACATGGCTAGAAGAGTACGTGATACTTGTTTCCGAACTTTTCCTTTCTTCCTTAATACCAGTGGGATGTCTGGATGCTTTTCCATTCTTTTCCTGAGTGATTGCCCATTTAAAAGTCTTACCATAGACTGTGTTAATCACCAGATTACTGACAAGCCTTGCATCTGGGAATATGCTTTCACAGCCCTTCCTTGAAACTGCTTCGATTTCCAGAAAATAATTTGAAGATTCAGAGATCAAATGACAGAGAAAAGGAAAGAAAGAATGGGGGAGGAGCACTGGGATGGGAGTGGGGAGATAAGGGCTGTTCTTGGGGCAGGGACTAATTTTTGGGGCAGGCTCTGAGAAAAACTGCTGGCTTAACCATTGTGGGTGAGGAGAGCAGGAAAGCACTATCCTGCTCTACGCTCCAGAACACTACAGAGCCAAAAGCCCATTTTTTTAGTTCTTGAGCAATTATAAAATTGAAACCATAAGGATCGTTGGACATGATGTCTCTCTTTGGGTACAGGCAGGAGTTAGTGATCTTGATAACTGATATGGAGATGGCAGCTGCAAATTGCAATTATATGTATTAATCCTCCTAAGTCTTGTTACAAAACTAATCCCTAAATCTAAGCTGTGTTTTCCATGTGGATAAACATGCAAGACTTGATTCACTAAAATACTTTTACCAAATATTTTGGTATAAAGTGGGGTTTTTTATATGGTATAGAAAGGTGCCAATAAAAGACATTGTAGTATGACACAACAGTTATATTTCGTTTCACAGTGCACACATTACCTTACATTTCTAGTGACTCCCCTAATATATGAAACATGTAATTTGTTACTATGCATCAAAAGTACTGAAGAATGAGTATTGTGAATTTTATGTAAGCAAAAAGCACACACATAACCATTGTTTCAAAAATCAGATCTGCCTTACAACCACACTTCCTATTTTCTCAGTCCACTTAGAAGTATTCTACATAGAAACTTGTTGATTTTTTTTCACAATTTTTTTTTTCTTTTTATAGGAAAATGCCATTTAATGAATGCAAAGCTTCTTTTGTGGAAAAACATTGGTACTGATGAAATGGGAGTTGTGAGGGTTTCTCACATTCAAGATGGAATTTCTGCTTAGAATGGGAGAGAAGCAGAGACAGACATATTGCAGAACTGAGCAAGTGTTTGGGATAGTGACTTAGTCCTTGAAAGTTTAGGTGGACATTATACTGCCCAGGCTAAGAGGTTTTCTAGATCAGAACTACCTGAATTCATTTTCTATGGCCTGTACAACTTTGTAAGTAAGTATTGATTGATCTGGACTCATTCTAAAGCATAACTAGTATGCACTGTTATAAGATTTGGGGGGAAAAAAAAAAAAAAGACAAATTCTTTGTTCTGATTCAAAACTAGAACTGAACCTCAATTTCATACCTTTCAGGTGGATTCCATAGCATGCGTAAGGTTCCTGAGAACATTTTTTTCCCCTTCTTCTAGTTTACTATTTTGGGTTGGAAACTTTAAGCCAAAGATTTTTTTTTTTTTTTTTTTTTGGGTAGCTTCAATGCTAGTATTTTTATGAAGGTTAAGCATTGACTTTGCTCCCAGTGAGTCAGGAAATGGACTGAAGAAAGATATTCTGCCTTACCAACAAACATTTTATACTTCTTGGTGATTGTAGAGTAAGCAATAGACCTCTCCATCCCCTCAAAATTTTAGAAAAAGTGTTAGAAGTTTCAAATATTTGTGTTACAGCAAAAAAGTCAGAATGGGAGAGCTATTGGCCACCTGTCTCTCTGCCTCTATTTTTTTCCTCTCTTTATATACACATATTTATTTAAGATATATTTTTTCTGATGTTACAATTCTAGCAATACTTGCTATACTTCAATTAGGAAATGACAACTAGCAAGTTAACTTTTTTAGCTCAGCATATGTGGGTATGTACAAACTCATGCATAAACATAAACCAAACTACCCTTGTGGAAAAAAGGCTAATACCTTTTTTAGAGCATAGGTGAAAAATAGCAGCCAATGAAAACTGAAGACTGCATGAGCCTAATTGTTGAGAGAATGACTTATTTGTCCATGCCACCCAAGAAGGCAGAAAGCTGAGGAGTGGGTAGATATGTGAGTAAGAAATGATAACTTTACAGTACATCAGCTCTGAGAGTTTAATGTACTTATATTAAAGCATGAGTGTGTGGAGGCGTAGGCAGTGACAGGCAGAGAGCTGTGTCTGTTATGCAAGTGGAATGAAGCCAAGCACAGAAGCTAGGGATTTTTTTTTCTTTTGGCCATTGACTTCAAACTCTCAGTTTACATGCACTCTTATAAAAGCAAATTTTCAATTCAGCTAACAGCTACTGCTTACACAGTAACAGAAGTATACACTAAACCAATGTAAATTATCTTAGTATTTAGTCATTGTAGTCTTTTTGACCTTATAAAGGTTGATCTTGCCTCACTCACCTTCATCCTGACTTTTGCAACAAGGGTTGCTTTACTGCCTTGCCATTTTGAATCATACAACACCAGGTTGGAAGGGACCTCAGGGATCATCTGGTCCAACCTTTCCTGGCAAAAGCGCATTCTAGACAAGATGGCCCAGCACCCTGTCCAGCTGAATCTTGAAATTGTCCAATGATGGGGAATCCACCACTTCCCTGGGGAGATTATTCCAATCGCTGATCTCACTGTGAAAAATTTTCCTCTTGTGTCCAATCAGAATCTCCCCTGGAGTAACTTGTACCCACTACCCCTTATCTTTTCCATGTGATTCCTTGTAAAAAGTGAGTCTCCACCTTCTTTGTAGCCACCCTTTAAATACTGGAACACGGTGATAAGCTCTGCCCTAAGCCTTCTTTCCTCAAGGCTGAACAAACCCAGCTCTCTCAGCCTTTCCTCATATGGCAGGCTTCCCAGTCCTTTGATCACCTTTGTGGCCCTTCTCTGGACCTTCTCCAGCCTGTCCACATCTCTTCTGTATAGTGGGGACCAAAACTGAACACAGTATTCCAGGTGTGGCCTGACAAACACTGAGTAGAGTGGGATAATGATGTCTTTATATCTGCTGATGATGCCCTTGTTGATGCAACCCAGCATCCTGTTGGGTTTGTTTGCCGCAGCAGCAGCACACTGTTTACTCACACTGAGATTGTTGTACACCAGGACCTCCAGGTCCCTTTCCACAGAGCTGCTCCCCAGCCAGGTAGATCCCAGGCTGTGCTGCACTCCTGGATTATCACAGAATCACAGGCGTTGGAGGGGAACTCTGGAGATTATCTAGTCCAACCCCCCTGCCAAAGCAAGCTCACCTAGAGCAGGTTGCACAGGATGGCAACCAGGCAGGTTTTGAATGTCTTCAGAGTTGGGGACTCCACCACCTCTCTGGGCAGCCTGTGCCAGTGCTCTGCCACCCTCAAAATAAAGAAGTTCCTCCTCACATTCAGGTGGCACTTCCTATGTTCAAGTTTGTGCCCATTACCTCTTGTCCTATCACTGGGCACCACTGAAAAAAGACTGGTGCCATCTTCCTAGCACCCTCCCTTTAAGTATTTATCAGCATTGATGAGATCCCCCTTCAGTCTTCTCTTCTCCAGACTACAAAGACCCAAGTCCCTCAGCCTTTCCTCATAAGAAAGATGTTCCAGCCCCCTAATCATCTTTGTAGCCCTCTGCTGTACCCTCTCCAGCAGTTCCCTGTCCTTCTTGAACCAGGGAGCCCAGAACTGGACACAGGACTCCAGGTGTGGCCTCACCAGGGCAGAGCAGAGGGGAAGGATAACCTCCCGAGACCTGCTTGCCACACACCTCTTGATGCACCCCAGGATGCCATTGGCCTTTTTGGCCACAAGGGCACATTGCTGGCTCATGGTCATCCTGTTGTCCATCAGGACTCCCAAGTCCCGTTCCATGGGGCTGCTCTCCAGCAAGTCAGCCCCTAACCTGTACTGGTGCATGGGGTTATTCCTCCCCAAGTGTAGTACCTTACACTTGCCCTTGTTGAACTTCAAGAGGTTTCTCTCTGCCCAACTCTCCAGCCTGTCCAGGTCACGCTGAACGGCAGCACAGCCTTCTGGTGTGTCAGCCACCCCTCCCAGTTTTGTGTCATCAGCAAACTTGCCGATGGTACACTCTGTCCCTTCATCCAGGTCATTGATGAATATATTGAACAGGACTGGACCCAGTACTGACCCCTGGGGAACACCACTTGCCACAGACCTCCAACTAGACTCTGTGCCACTAATCACAACCCTCTGAGCTCTCTCTGCCAGCCAGTTTTCGATCCACTCCACTGTCCATTCATCCAACCCACACTTCCTAAGCTTGCCTATGAGGATGCTGTGGGAGACAGTGTCAAAAATCTTGCTGAAGTCAAGGCAGACAACATCCACTGCCCTCCGCTCATCTATTTGTCCAGTCATGCCATCGTAGAAGGCTATCAGATTAGTCAGACATGACTTCCCCTTGGTGAATCCATGTTGGCTACTTCTGATAACCTTATTTTCCTCCAGACGCTTTGAGATGATGCCCAGAACGAGTTGCTCCATCATGTTTCCAGGGATGGAGGTGACACTGACTGGCCTGTAGTTTCCCAAGTCTTCCTTCTTGCCCTTTTTGAAGATTGGAGTGACGTTGGATTTCCTCCAGTCCTCATGTTTCCAGGGATGGAGGTGACACTGACTGGCCTGTAGTTTCCCAAGTCTTCCTTCTTGCCCTTTTTGAAGATTGGAGTGACGTTGGATTTCCTCCAGTCCTCAGGCACCTCGCCTGTTCTCCAGGACCTTTCAAAGATGATGGAGACCAGCCCAGCAATGACTTCTGCCAGCTCCCTCAGCGCTCGCGGGTGCATCCCATCAGGACTCATGGACTTGTGGATATCCAGTTTACTTAACTGATCTCTAACTGGATGGTCCTCAACCAAGGGAAAGTCTTCCTTCTTCCAGACTTTCTCTGTTACCTGCAAAATCTGGGACTCCCGAGGGCTGGCCTTATGTTTTCCTAGGTGCAAGGCCTTGCACGTGTCCTTGTTGAACTTCATAATATTCTTGTTAGCTCACTTTTCCAGCCTATCCAAGTCTTCCTGCAGGGTGGCTCTTCCTTCTGAAGAAGGCTCTTCTGAAGAAGGCCATCGGCAGGGTGGCTCTTCAATTCCGCACTCAGTTTGGTGTCAGCAGCAAACTTCATCAGGGTACACTTGATCCCATCATCTAGATCAGTTATGAAGATACTAAACAGCATTGGTCCCAATATCAATCCCAGGGGGACCCCACTTGTGACAGGTTGCCCATTTGAAAAAGAGCTATTTACCACCAGCCCCTGGGTGCGGCCTGTCAGCCAGTTCCCCACCCACCACACAGACCACTTGTCTAGACCATAATGCATCAGTTTCTCTAAGGGGAGGCTGTGGGGAACCGTGCTGAAAGCCTTTGAGAAATCTGGGTAGACAATGGCCATCGCTCGCCCTTCATCAACTGAGCAGGTTACTTTGTCATAGAAGACAATCACATTGTCAAACACAATTTGCCTTGCTGGCTTTTCCCAATCATGTGCTTCATTTGACTTGTGACAGCCCCCAGGAGGATTCGTTCCATAACCTTCCCAGGGACTGAAGTAAGCCTGATGGGCCTGTAATTTCCTGAATCCTCCATTAAGCCCTTCTTGTAGATTGGGGTGACATTAGCCTTCTTCCAGTCTTCTGGGACATCCCTTGATCTCCACGGCTTGTCAAAGATTATGGAGAGTGGCCTCACAATGACATCAGCCAGCTCTCTTAACACCCTCCGATGCATAACATCAGGGCTCATCGATTTGTAGGGGTCAAGCTCCCGTAACAGTTTGCCTACTATTCGCATTCCTTCACCAGCAGTGAGTTTGCGTTTACACCAATCTGGATTGTTGTTCCCAAGGTCTGGGGCCCAACAGTGCTGGTAAAGACAGAGGTGAAGAAAGTGTTGAGAACCTCTACCTTTTCAGTGCTGTTGGTGACTAATTCACCTCTCCTGTTTAACAGCAGGCCAATATTTTCCTTCTGTTTCTGCTTGTTGTTTATGTACCTGAAGAACCCTTTCTTGTAGTTTTTGACATCTCTGGCCAGTTTCAATTCAAGCTGAGCTTTTGCTTTTCTAACTGCATCTCTGCACGCCCTGGCAATGCCCTCGTAGTTCTCAATGGGTATTTGTCTGCTTTTCCATCTCTGGTATGCTTCTCTTCTGGTTTCGAGCAGACTCAGAAGCTTGTAGTTAAGACAAGGGGGGTCTCTTGCTCCACTGACTTCCATTACATTTAAAGGGGATGAACCAGTTTTGTGCTTCCAGGAAAACATGCTTAAGAAACTCCCAGCACTCGCTAGCTCCTTTATCTTCCATGGAATCTTCCCATGGAATCCCTCCCAGCTGACCTCTGAGTGAGCTGAAGTTTGCTCTTCTAAAATCTAAAACCTTTGTCTTTGTACTAACTTTCACTGTGCTCAGCAGGATCCCAAACTCCACAATATTGTGATCACTGCAGCCAAGGCTATCACTAACTGAGATATTACAAAGCCGGTTTTCTTGGTTTGTGAGTAGCAAGTCCAGCAGTGCCTTGTTCCTGGTTGGCACATCCAACATTTGTATGAGGAAGCGGTCCTCTACGTGTTCCAGGAACTTGATGAATGACATGTGAGCTGCTGTATTGTTCTTCCAACAAATGTCAGGGTAGTTGAAGTAACCCATAAGAACCAGGTTCTGTTGACCTGAAGCTTGCTTAAGTGACCCAAGTAATGCTTTGTTGTCCTTTTCATCTTGCTTTGGAGGTCTGTAGCAGATGCCTACTGTAAGATCACCCTTGGAGATGACCCCTCTGATCTTGATCCAGAGGCATTCAATAGGGCTTCCACAATCACCGTAGTTGACTTCTTGTCCTGGTTCCGGCAGGGATAGGGTTAATTTTCTGGCACAGGACACAGGTATTCTATACCGTGTGACGGCCATGCCCAGTCCATAGGGGGGGAAGCTGGCCAGGGGAGGGGGAGGAAGTCACCACTTGGGTGCAGGCTGGGGCTCGGTTGGTGAGTGCTGGTGCAGTAACTGTGTTTGTACATTTCTCCATCAGTGTTATTGTTGTTGTTCTCCTTTTTCCTTTGCTGTTGTGTTAAACTGCCTTTATCTTAACCCATGAGTTTTGCCTTTTTCTTCTGATTTTTCCCCGCTGCCGTGGGGGTTAAGCAAACGGCCCCGTGGTTCTTTGTTGCCGGCTGAGGCCAAACCACGACACTTCTATACATTCAAGGCTCTCCTTAACACAGAGCACTACTCCTCCTCCTCTTCCCTGCCTGTCTTTATGAAACAGCCTATAGCCATCCATTGTGATCTTCCAGTCATGTGAGTTGTCCCACCATGTTTCAGTTATTCTTATGATATCGTAACCTTCTGACTGGGCACAGAACTCCAGTTCCTCCTGTTTATTCCCCAGGCTGCATGTATTGGTATACATACACTTGGGGTGGTTGGTCTTCTGGCTCTCGTCTTGAGAGGCAGCTAAGAGACATTTGTTGCTCCTCTGGTTGGCCTGGATTATTTCTCAGTTGGTTGTAGTGGCATGAGCATTGCCTCTTTGGACCCCACCCCCGAATCCTTCAGTTTAAAGCCTGTCTCACCAAGTTGACCAGCCTGCTGCCAAAGATTCCCTTGCCTCTACTAGACAGGTGGATATTGGATTTTGATTGGATTAGTTGTGAGAATCTTCACATCTCTCCATTACGTCCCCCTTTTTAACATGGCAGATACTGTATTTTGATTTGACTTTCAAGACTCTTTCTGACTCTTTCTTCTCTTCCTATAAACTTGTTTTCCAGTTCTGAGAAATCACTTTTGGCCCCCGGCTGGTAAATGACACTGGTTGCTATTGCTTCCGTGTTAAGCCTCTCAACAAATACTTTCCTAGCATTTCCCATATTGGCACTCAAGTGTGGTGGACTGTCTTCAAAAACTTTAGCAAACTCCACAAATGTCTCCTTTGCCAGGCTGTCTACAAAAAGCACAATATATGTTTGCTAAGACCATTGTGAATAGTCATTTGTATGTGTGATTCAATCAGCTTCGTTTTAGTGATGAAAGGATTTACTGGAGGCCTGTGTTATGGTTGGCTTTGGCTTTGATTAGACATCACCTGCCATCTCTGGTCTTTTTCACTGTAGTTTGACACTCTGTTGCTTTTCTTTGATTGTTTAGGTTGTGTGAGAAGACTGTCTTCCCATTTTTGTTGCTTATTAGGAAAAATAGACAAAACAAAACAATCAAACATCAGCTTATTATACCCATCTTTGCAACATGCAAAAGTCTGTTTTTGTCAGTAGAAATGAAAAGTATTTGCTACTTCAAGGTCAAACGTTGCAAGAGAAATGTCAAAGACATTTGAAAAGGTTTGAAAGAGCCACAATTCCTTATATTTCTCAAAGAACAGATTATAATGGAGAGAATAAGCCTGCTTGCCTGCTAAACAGAAGAAGTAGGCCAAGTGGAATTAGCTGTAATAAGAACATAGTAAAAATGGCAAAAAATCTCAGACAATATATTGTTGCTAAACAGATCAAAACCCAAGATAAAAACAGTGGTTGTTCTGAGAATGATGAGTTGGAATGTAAGATAAAAAAGACATACGGAAGAGAAAGTAGTAGTGCCTACAACAGTAACGCCTACAGCAGCAGCTATTTCCCATTTCCTTTCCTCTGCACCCCGTTAGCATCAGCAGCAAGAGTAACTCCTTCCAGAAGCTTACCGTCATTCAATGAAGGAATTATTTCACTTATAGTCTTCTGTGTTTGAGATTCCATTGGTAACTGACAAATCATCTCAAAGAGTGAATAATATTGATAGTTTCTTCCTGTGTGGTTAAAAACAGTCATTTTAGTTTATGTAAAAGTCTTTCAATCTGTCGTGGTTTAACCCCAGCTGGCAACCAAGCACCATGCAGCTGCTTGCTCACTCCATCCCCAGTGGGACAGGGGAGAGAATCAGAAAAGTAAAAGAAAACTCATGGGTTGAGATAAAGACAGTTTAATAAGTAAAGCAAAAGCCACACACACAAGCGAAGCAAAACAAGGAATTCATTCGCTAGTTCCCATTGGAAGGCAGGTGTTCAGCCATTTCCAGGAAAGCAGGGCTCCATTGTGTAATGGTTACTTGGGAAGACAAAACACCATCACTCCAAACATCTACCCCCTTCCTTCTTCTTCCCCCAGCTTTATATGCTGAGCATGATAACATATGATATGAAATATCCCTTTGGTCAGTTGGGGTCAGCTGTCCCAGCTGTGTGTCCTCCCAGCTTTTTGTGCACTTTCAGCTGGTGGGGTGGTGTGAGAAGCAGAGAAGGTCTTGACTGCTTAGCAACAACCAAAATCAGCAGTGTGCTATCAACACAATTCTCATCCCAAATCCAAAAGACAGCACTATACCAGCTGCTAGTAAGAAAGTCAACACAATCCCAGCTGAAACCATGATGTTTTCCACCCCTTATTCCATACCATTTACATCCTACTCAGGTCCCATACTATCCACTACAACCTCATCAACAACCTTCCCCTTCCCCCTTCCCGTCCTTTGATATAATACACAGATATCATCCCCCTAGTCTATGGACCACCCCTGTGGAATGTCTGTAAAATGTCCATAAATGTCCTAGACTAGTTGAGGTCATAGCGCTAGTCCTACAAGTACCATATAGGCAGACAAAGAAATCAAAAGTAGAAGGAAAATGAACTCTATAGAACAGGTATATTAGAAGCATTATTAAAAGGGAAAAATAGAGGTAGAAAAAATGAAGTAGTAAGCTTTTACATGAACTTTATAGTTTTCAAGTTTCTTGCAGTGTACATAATGAAGACCCATTTCCGCCCTGGAAAAAGAAAAAAAAAAAACAACAACTATTTAGGCAGTTTTGTATTTTACCTGGTCGCACAATGAAATACAAAGGGACATTGAGTAGCTTGGCTCCTATGGAGACCTCATGAAGAATTAGACACCTAAATGTGACTGTCAGATTATGTTTAGAGTAAAGAAAGCCAGTCAATGAGCTAGTCAATGGCAAACACTGAAAAAAAAAGACAAGTCACTTAAATTTCTCCCTCTTAAAAGTTTGTTCCTGTACAGGCTTATGTCACATATGCCCTTCTGGCAGGCAAGACTGAAATCCTTTCATTTACAAATAGAGCTGAAGTTGTTCCTTTAAGAGGAGGAAAAGATGGTTCATTCTCTACTGAAGAGAAAGCACTAGCCAAGTGATAAAGTATTTGGGAGCTTAATAGAGGACATAGTTTCCATCCTTTGTGTTGGTCATAAAGACAGTTGTTTGAGTGGAGAAGATCAGCTCCAGTGGCCTTATCAAGACCTAATTATTCATTTTACCCAGTACCTCTAAAATACATCCCAAATAAAAGAAAGTCTAATGAGTGACCTATAACAGGCTATGAATTGACCTGATTGTTTAGTTTGGCCAAGACTCTGCAAAACTTTAGGTCTCTAAGGAGCTAAAAAATCAAGTTGGGATGCCTAGCCAAATCTGTTTATCTCAAAGCATAGATAGCAACTATACAGATATTTTCTTGACTGCAGTTTTTAACTAGGATATCTAAATTCTGCCAGAAATTCATACTTTCCGTGTATGGGTAGTGAATTTTGGGTTCTGAGAGATGGAGTTTCATTGAGTTAATAGTGCTTTAACTAACCAAACTTCTAATCTCTTTTAAAACTACAGCTTTTTTATTATTGTATGGTTTTGGTTGGTAGTGTTTATTTGCGCTTGAAGAATGATATTTAAAAAGTAACTAAAGCCCACTTTATGTGAAACCACTTTTAAGATCCCCCTCCTTCAACTTGTTTTGGTAGCTAACACACTGAAAACTTCTTCTGTGCTAAGTCATCTAATTCTATTGAATATTAAAAATCATAATCTCCTTGTTAAATTCATGACATATTTTAGCAATCCCAGCTCTGACTAACTGTTTAGGGATCCTAAAGATGACAATTTTCTGTCTGTTTTTCCTAAAGGGGATAAAAACCTTGTTTGAGTAATGTAACTAAGGTAGATTTAGCATAACTGCTTCAGATTTGCTCATATTTTAAGTTTCTTCCTTATATATTGCACCTGGAAAATGAGTAAAAAAATATTACAATGATAAGGTTGTTTATTTTTTTTATTAAATATATTAATTGGTCTTCTAAGAAAAATCACATGACCTTATAAACTTTGACTCCTGTATAAGACCAAAAGAGCTACAAAAAGTCTATGAGAAAACCTCCTGAACGTCTTAAGACGTCACAAGAACCTATCCACCTGTTTTCTCCACAAACCAACAAGTTATATATAGTATACTTGATATATATGTATATGTATTTTAGTGTATAATTTTAAAATATGTAAATATATATTGTATATTATTTACTTTATATATAATGCATAAAAATATATAAATGTATACAAATATGTACTTTAACTTAATATAAACAACTCTAGTCCCAGATGTATAACCTGTAAAAAAAATAGTTCATAATAGTCTTTGGTAAAAATAAAAAGAAAGGGAAAAAAAAAAAGGCAGCAGGATAGGGAAGAACTTAGACATGACATTCTTTATCTTAGGAGTATAAGGTTCCCTTTGTCCTGAGGTTAATTTTTCACATCTGTGTGCAATTCATTCAGGTTAATCCAGAGCATGTGGTGCTTCAATTTGTAACAAACTCAGAGATGATAACTTGCAGCTGTTCTTTTAGATATGTAGTAACACAAAAAGTAGAGGCCTTTGAAACGTGAAGAATTTGAATGTTTCTTGATTTTAAACGGATAGGTGTTCAGAACTGTTATCTAATCATTAATTTGGATGTCTATGCCTTACATGAATATGGTGAAGAAGAAGATGATATTTTCCCTCTAGTCAGAGGTAGAGCTGTTTTATCTGTAGTACTTAAATAGATTTGTTTCATTGACTATTTCTGTGATTCTTTCAAGATTTATGGAGAGAATTAGAAATCAGATTCCACCTTTTTTTTTTTTTTTTTT
>VFFE01007006.1:645038-678580 GCA_008921705.1 Burhinus oedicnemus
AAGGGAAATTTAGTTTATTATATTCCCCCCAAGCCACGTTTTGCTGACTTACAGGGACAAAATGTTCAGAAATCAGATTTTAAAAAATCAGTTTTAAGATAACAGTTTCAAGACTGTTATTCTGGTAGCAATATCAAATGAATTTATTAATGTGGTGATTTCAGCTTCACAGTTCCTATATTTATTGAAATCCTGGAACACATATCACAGATTAAATGTTAAAAGCAGATTTTGAAATGTTATGTACCCTAGAGAGGCTTAATGAATCTAATGTAACATTTTCACTAACACTTTCATTTTCTATATTACACTGACTTCAACTTTTAAGAACTAGTTTGAAAGGATACTAGTCATACACATAGCAAAGCTTGCATGGAATGGGTGAGGAGTAGTGGACTGGGAGATAGAACAACGTTTTCTCTGCCTGAAAATGCAAGGCACTAGACATGGCTGATAAGTGGTACAGTAATTAAGAAGGTGAAATAAAGACAGTTATAGGAATAACTTACAGTCTAATGGTTACTATGCTTACTTTGGTTGCTTTGTTTAAGTACTTGTGAATCAAGGCAAACATACTTTAATTGGAGTTCATACTTAATGCGTTACCAAACTGTGAAATAGTTCTCTCAGATAAGAAGTTTTTCCCATTGATATTTAACAGTTGAGAAACTAATTTTTTGGAGTTTTGTTGTCTATGAGCAGATTACATGTTGAATTTGTTAAACTTAGGGAGATCTTGTCTAAAATGTTTCTGGTTCATTTATCCTTTTTGCCCTAACTTATAGAATTTAACTAAGAAATTAAATACGAACTTTGGGTAAGGAAAACTCTGGTTTAGAGTTAGAATACTTGCTAGTACCTGACACCATTAAACATGAAGAACAGTTATAACTGGTAATGAAAATATCAGATATATGACATAAATAGGTATTTCACAAAATGAAGTTACAAACATTAATCTTTATAATTTTGTTTTTCTTCGCTAAGGGAAAGATTTAGACTGCCTTAAAAATCTGTTTATGGTAGCTGAGATTACTCCTTATTGAAAAGAGAAAAAAGAAGTAGAGTCTGTAACATGTGGAAAAGCTAAGACAAATGAACAAATGCTCACATCATGAATGAAATTATTTTCTAGTTAAAACCCAGGGATTTAACATGCTGAGGCTATGTATTTTAGCTTAGCACATTTAATGGATTTATCCCAGCTTTTGTGAATGCAGAGAAAGTTGCTAATTACAGATGTCCCAGTATAGCAAATTAACACCCATTAAAATGTCGTAGAGGTTTGTTTGAACTAATTCTGGACAAGGTTCTGGGTTGTCAAATGTAGATATTCATTAACTAAAACAGTTATGAAGGCTTCTCCCAGGTCTGCATCAAACTTCAAGTTTCTCCTGGACAGATAGCTTGTCAAATAATACTGAGTTTGGATTTGTTTCCGAATTCATGATTTAGATGCATGTTTTAGATTTTATATATATCATAGATGTCTCATTAATTTTATTTTTTTTTCTGTTGTTAGTCCACCTAATCCTTTCTATTTGGTTTCTTTTGAGGCAGAAGTATTTACATATTTATAAGTTGGAGGGGGGAAAAAAAAATCACCACTATTTATGCATGATACTCATGCCCCCCGTTTCCAGACTGGAGATGATATGCATTGGTAAGAATATGACATATGTTCTGTATGTGAAATCCAATCTGTCTGCCATGTCCCAATACTAATTTTCATAAACCTGCACATGTTACTGAGCTCTAAGTCCTTTACTTATTGAAAGCTAAGTTAATAGTGAATGCCCTTTTTTCTGATTAGTGCTCTTTTATCAGGTCTAAACTTTGACCTGACATGTTTAATAGAGACTGGTTGAGGATTGGTGGTTTCCTGACAGTAGTTGATACTTGTTCCCTGATCGTTACTTTTGATGTGCATTTGAATAACCAGTCCCCCTGGTAGATGGGTATATCCTTTTATAGGCTATCCCTGTTCTACCCGGCTATTTAAAAGAACATTGTCATCAGCTCAACCTCTATGAGAAATATATTTTATTATTGCAAATCAGACTCATTCAAAGGGAAACAAAATAGTAAGAATCAATGCTAGCACTATTAAAAAGTAATTAAGTTATCATTCCCTAACAGTTATCAGACAGCTTGTGCAAGACAGCATATTCTGTGCATTATTTGGAATGGGGAATTCTATTGGCAATTTCGAATTGCCATCAGTCTTCTCTGCCATTTGTTGCATGCTGTTGTCATTTTTTAAGAGCGCTTGTTGTATAATACTTTAGACCTGGTTGTAAATTCAGACTTTTGGAATCCAGTGTGTAAATGTGGAGTTTCTTTTAAAGGGATTTATTGCAAGTCCTTAATATGGTAATTTTTGTCAAATGACTGAGTGTACAGTATGCTTATTGTACCTTTCCTTCCCTGATTCTGTTATCCTGCGCATACATTTTTTTTTCAGATATCAGATATAGCTCAAATTGTGTAACATTGCTCCAGCAGATGTTCAAGGTTCAAAACGCTCAAGTGCAATCATGGATTGGAAACATGATATTATGATTTCATTATTTAAATATTTGTTAGTTATACATTATAAACAGAGGCAAAGTTGGCACTTCTGTTATGTTGTACAGATCAAATGAAACTCTCTTCATTTCCTCATAGCTGTGTTTCTATGATTTCTCTCATTTCTTTAATTTTATAGACATCATTATAAACCTAGAAATGTCAAACACATCAGAGATTTTCTTAAGTTTCTACATCATTTAAGAACTCAAACTCCATTCTGAACTTCTTTGAGCATGTGCTAGCATACACAAATTATACAGCAATTATAAATAAGTGTGGAAGAGTTTTCTTGGATCCCAAAGGAAATTAATAAATACCTACTTACCAGCTTTACTGAATCAGGGCTGTTTGGTTTAGGTTCTTTTAAGATCTCTCAACCAAAATATAGCCCAAGCCTATTGTACTTACCCTCTCTTTACCTCAATTATGAATAATTTCAGTGTTGAAATATTATTATTCTTTAATTCAGGGCTTTGTATTTGAGGGGAAAAAATACGCAACAGAACACGCCTAAACTGATAGCATAAAAATGTTCTCAAGAAATGAGAGGAGAAAAGACCATGCTTTTTTTTTTTTTTTTTTCATTTAACAACTTTTGGTTTAGTTCCTCATCCAGGACTTCCATATCCTCTTTATCCCCTCTTCCTGCATCTTCTTTACTCATTGTGGATAAAAGCTCTTTAGCTTCGTCTAAACAAAATAAGTATGTTCTCTTCACTTCTGTGTTTTCTATAGCCCAGTTCTGTATTATTCCACTTTGTTCTTACTGACTTCCTTTTCTTTTTCTCCTCTCAATGTAGCATCCATTCACCCCTATAATCCAAAGCTCACTCTGGATTTTTCCTGTGTTAGTTTAGACTGTTCTGTTGCCATTTTTTCTTACTCACCATTGGCATACCTCACATTTTCTCAAGATACCTCAGCCACCACAAAATTACAGTCTGAGTTTTCTGAAAACATTGAAAGAAATTATCTAGACAGCAGTAGAAGGTCTACTCATTTCATGTGAGAAAGGTATAAATACTTTCCAGATACAGCTGGACACTGGATCCCTATTTTTCTAAGAGAGTTTCTGAATTAATGGTTTCTGTGGTAAACGTTCTCACTTAGGTAAATACTATATGTTTTGCAGGTAGATGACAGCCTTGAGGTAACAATGGACATGATTGATCTCTATTAAATCAGTATTCAGCAAACTTTTGTCTTCAGGCCTTTATTCCCCATTTTTATTTCCTACGCATACAAATGCTTTTGTCTTTCATAGCACAAGTCCAGCTGCCAGTTTTTCATTATTACAGAAATCCTCAACACTCTGAAGACAGTGGTTTTGCTTCATTGTCTGTTCATGACTATGACCTTCTCTAAGACTTTTTAATCTATTTCATGCCCTTACCACAGATATGGATGAAAATCTAGTCTGTTTCTATTAGCAGGATGAATGGAATTGTTCTTCGGTTGTACCCAAGCACTTTTATATTAGATCAAATTTCTTCATGGTTAGCCAGAACGTCTTTCAAATTTTTTTCCTCCCTCTATCACAAGGATTACTGATAGCTCAAACACTGACAGAAGTTCTACTGAAGCCGCTAATTTTTTTCTAAAGTTATTGCTTGTTGATACCTAGGTTAATGAATAATACATTAATTTTTGGGGGGTGAAATTGTGGCATCCCATTTAAAAAATGTCAGTATGGATTTAGATGGAAATTCATTATAGGAGCTATCTTTCAGTAGTTTGACTTAAAAAAAGGTCTTCACGTTTTGTGCTTTTTGTATGCTAGTTTTTCTAAAAAGGGATATCTTTTGAAGACTGTTCCTAATGGAAATGCAATGCCAACATTAAGTTTACATTACAAATATTCTTTCATTAATAATAAGTTTCAATAATTGTTCGCAAGAGGTGGAGCATTAACAGGACTGGGAATCTGAAGTCAGGCAACTTTGTCAGCTCCAGTGTTATAGCAAGATCACTGTAAAAGCAAATGCTACATATAGGAATCTTGTTTTTTAATGGGTGTTTTATTCATATAATTTCCAAGGTCAGAGTATGACTATGATAACAGCTTTTAAGAAGGGAAATTTGCTTATTTGGGGTGCATGGCAAGAGATAGCGGAGGACTTAAGTACTCTAGTATTTTAAGAGGATTCGTGCAGACAGCCCAACAAAAAATAATCTAGCAGTGTGGCTACTTAATTTGCCTTGCCACTTAATGGAAAGAAGAGGGAGAAGAGTAGCATGAAACTGCTTCCAGCTTTGAAGTATGGAATTAATGGAGAGTTTATACCTAATCTATTCCTGTGTACTTAACTCTTTACAGCAACTAAAATGAGTACATAAGAACAGACTAGGGGTTCCTGTGAATGCATCATGATCCTTGTTGAGCGTGGAAGTTCTTATAAGCATGTTTTAAGAGGAGTGTATCTAAGCCCAAGACTTCTGCATTCATATTAATAAAAAAATAAATGTTCTTATTTATATAAAGTGCTTTTTTCACTGTGTTAATTCAATTTTGTCTCTATTTTTTTCCTCAGTAGAGATTCCTTCAGATTTCTCTTTGCTAGAACTTGTTATAATTTATTTATTTATATATATGGTTTTACAGTCTAGAACTTTTTGTCATTTCTTACAGGCTTGTTCTTCCAGAGTGTTGACAGCACTTTTTTCTCCATGCCAAGTATTCAAAAAAGACATATTCCAAAGTTTTCTGAAGTTTAATACTGATAGAATAATAGTCTTTTAATAATCTTTAAATATCATGAGTGTTCTCTTATTTTGGTATCTATTTCTGAAGGTGAAATTTGTCTCATAGTTTTGGGGAGAAAGACCATCTCTTTTGAGCCTCATTGATTTATTTTGTTACAGAATTCAAAAAATTATGTATTTTCAGCTATGAGGGATTCTGAATATTTCAAGTGGTTACGAGGACTCTCACCCGTATTAATTTTACTAGTTGACTGATGCATTCCAACTTTCTGTTCCTAATAACGGAACAAGCCTCCTTCAACCTTAATACAAATGCTAAAATGAGTCATAGACCATCTGAACAACAAATTTACTCCTGCAAAGTTTTCAATGCTTTATAAACTTTAGCTGTCTTGGGCATTTACTTCCTGCTTTAGCCACTCATTTACGTGATTCTCTCTGAAGGCTTCCACGTCTGTTTGAGGCAGGGAATTAATCTGTTGTATGACATGAAACATGAAAGTTAGCCGGTTTGCTAGCAATTAACCTGGACGAATCTGCTACTGTTCTTGCAGATATAAGAGTTTTTGTCTTCTGGCATTGTGCTTTCTACAGGGAACAATAACATTCAATATATTCACCCAGAACCAGCAATAGTGACTTCCTTCTTCATGCTGCCCCGTAACCGTAAGGCCATAACGTATTGGATAATGAATGGGAAGCTTAGTTTTAGCAACATGTACATCTCTATATCAAATTTATCAAAGTTGCATAATATATGATTAGTCATAATATCAGTTTTTCTTCTCTTTATTTAATGGATCAATTTCCTTATTTCCAAAAACGTAAGTACTCTGAATTCCAGGCGCATCTTGAACTTCCAGTTCTTCTGTCGCTGGAGCAGTGTGAAAATATTTCAGTACGCGCCTCATTGAAAACAGGTTCAGTCATGAAAAACATATGTGGTCATGCTGCTGCAGAATTTTTGGGCTGAAGTACGGGAAAAACAGGTATTTCTACACCTACTGCCTTTTCCTTCATTTCAAGAGATCCTGAATTCAGAGAAGTAGAGCCTGTTTTCTACACTAGCCATGTCTCTTTTGAAAATGAGCTCAAATCTTCAAGCAAAGAAGAAAAGTTATGCTTAAAATTAAAAAAAAAACCAAAACAAAACAAAAAAACCACAAAACCCAACAAACTAAAATCTGCTTGAAAGCAGAATATATTCTGGTGATTTTGACAGTAAGAAGTCGCCACTTCTTGAGATTTACATAATTTTACAAATTTTTGACAACTTGATGGTTGTGGTAAGACGTCTATTGTTATTTAGTTTTCTTCTGTGTGTTTCCTTGCTTCCACAAAATATAAATTTGTGAACAAAATATAAATCCAGCAAGAGAAGGAAGCAATAACATGATTATGAATTCTTTTATAAATAAATAACTAGATAGGTAGACAAAGACTCAGATTAACAGAAATATATCTATTTTTTAAAAACAGTTATTCAGTGAGGAAATAAGTATACATTTTTAAGTAAGAAAAACTGAGAAAGAGTTACGTATGTGAAATCACATTTGCTGTATCATTGGGTAATAAAATATGCATCTATTTATATTTTATATGAAAAAATATGTGGATTTAACAAGTAGACAGACTAAGACTTCTGATGTCCTTTTGTTTTCTTTCTGCTACTTGTAAGTGATTGGGTGATGCAAATGATATGACAAAGAACTGCACTGCTGTCACTTAGCATAGCACCATTACTGGATTTTCAAATTAATTTTGTGGGGTTTTGCAGAATGGTGTAAGGATCCATATGAATTCAAGTCAAGGATATGTGACTGGCATTTGGGTAAGAAATTTGTCTATCCAGATGAAGGACATGGAATCCTCAAAATTCACATTATTTTTGTTATTGTCCTTGTAGAATTTACCTTTCATGGCATGTGTGAGAACACCCCTTAGGCTTATCACGTTGTTGTGGTTTGGGCCGGACTGGTCACTGAAACAAACGACAGATGTTCTCCCCTGTCTCTCCCTTCAAGGAGAAAAGGATGAGAGAGAAAGAGACTTATGAGTTTAAAAGAAACTAAACTAATGAAATATTAATAATAAAATAATAAAAAGAAAATATTATAATATCAAAGAAGAAAATAATGGAATATATACAAAACCAGCATCAAGCTCCCAGGATGGCAATCGCATCACTGGCAGGCACTGGGGAAGTCCCAGATTGGAGTCAGTGACAGACGGGAACTGGATTCTGGATCTGGATTCAGGAATGCATGGATCAGGATTAAAGGCAGATGAACAGAGAGAGTCCTCCTCAGACGTCAGCCATTGAAGAAAGAGGGCTGACCCTTTGATCCCTCAGCTTTTATACTGAGCATGAGGCAGATGGGATGGAATACCCTGTTGGTCAGTTTTGAGTCACCTGTCCTGTCCCCTTCTCCCCAGAGGTGTGACTCCTCTACGCTTTTCTGTTTCCGACCCTCCAACGTGGCACACAACAAAGTTGGCTGGCCTTGGTTGTTATAGCAATAAGTATAAGCAAAAGCCTCTTTGCATCCCATTCCTTGGTATTAACTATAAACATCAGGTCTTACCACTCTGAAAGTGGACTACTGTCTGAAAAATATGCTGTTAATTTCAGAGAGTTCAGTTGGTTAGGTTTAACTGAAAAGTAAAATTACTGAACAGAATATTACCTCAAACCAGGACACATGTAGAAGTGTTCAAAAAAAAAAAATGCATACTTGGAATAAAATTATAGTATCATGGTTGACTTCATAGTATGCCTTTTGGGAAGGACAGAGAGGGGAAGAAAGAGGAATTGGCCCAAAGAGGAAAAAAGAACTCTATTATGAAAAAGGCTGTCATGTTTCTTGTTTTGTTTGCTTTTTTTTATCTTAAGGTACTATAGTCCAGTAATGATGTTATTGAATGATACCAAGGACACATTGTCATCCACCTTCTACTTTCTATTTAACTGAATGCATGTTCAAAGGCTGAAAAGATTTGTTCACAGAAGTGCTACCCTTTCACATTTATTCCAGGTCAAGTAAATTTGGCCTAAAATTTTGTTAATGGCCAGCTTTAAAAACAAACAGAAAAACAAACACCACCACCACACCACATCCCCCCTGCAAACCCCGTTGATATTCAACCAACCACACAGAGAAAAATCCCAATTTTGGTGTCACTTGATATAGAGTATGTTCTGTATCATAAGCCTTAGGTAGGATTAGAAGAAATTAATTAGCTAGAGATACTGGGTTTGTCTAGTTTGGAGAAAAGGAAGCTGAGGGGCGACCTTGTTGCTCTCTCTACAGCTTCCTGAGGAGGGGAAGTGGAGAGGCAGGTGCTGATCTCTTCTCCCTGGTATGCTGTGGTAGAACACATGGGAATGGTTCAAAGGCTGTGCCAGGGGAGGCATTTCTTTATTGAGAGGGTGGTCAACACTGGGACAGGCTTCCTAGAGAGGTGATCGATGCCCCAAGCCTGTCAGTGTTTCAGAGGAATTTGGACAATGCCCTTAATATCATGCTTCAGCTTTTTGTCGGCGCTAAAGTGGTCAGGCAGCTGGACTAGATGATTGTTGTAGGTCCCTTCCACCTCAGCTATTCTTGTTCTGATCTAGATTACGCTGTGCCATCAGTATTTCCCCCTCTTTTTATCTGATTATTTTGCGTTCACACATGTTAGTTCTGCATGCTGTTAAATTCTCTCAAACCACATTTTGTTTGCATTCATGTCTTCCCCTCCCTACATTATGGTATAATTGAAGTATGTTTTAATCCACAAGGGGGGTTCCCTGCATTATGTTTGTATATTTATTGTATATGAGATATTTGCTGGTCACATTAAAATGTCTCTACTGACATGGATGAATAAATGGTCAACTGAGAACAAATAATAAGCCTTAGTTAAAAGGGTTATAGTAATAATACAAAAACTATAGAGGCTCTGCCAGTTTCATGCTAGTGCTTACTGGGAAGAAAAGTGCTTTACTGATTGGAAATTTGTTGTAGGATTATTATTGTAGGTTTACTTTTTTCACTTTCTTGAAACACAATTTTGCGTACCCATGTTCATTGCATCCCATAGTGCTCTTTTCAAGTAATGTAGGAAAAAGGAAAAAAATGTTTGAAACACCATTAAAGAGAAAATGGAAGATGTTTTATTTCTAAACTGGTTCTGGCATCCAGAAAGTGTAATAAATACTATATAAACAGTAATACCTGAAAATGAAAACTAAACTGGGATGCAGCGATGGTCTCAAGAAATGGGCAGATATAATTCTCCAAATTTCTATATAACAGCAGTCTATGATTGTACTTCCAGATATTTCAAAACAGCACATGGGAAGTAACTTAATATCCTGGCTAACATGCTGACTTTTGGCTCATTAATGAAAACATGGAAAATGAGAATTGAAGAGATATGTGTGTATATATATAACTTAGGATCCAGTAGCACAGTCCATACTTACAGTAAGAATCATTGATATCTCTGGCTTATCTGAAAGGTTCAGAGGCAATTTTTCTCGAGACATTATTTTTAATAACCTACAAAATCAAGTCTGTAACAATTAAAATTTGAGGAATGTTCCTGAAATTCACGATGGGGAAAAATATAAATAAGAAACCTCAAGAAGTAAAGCCTATGTAAGAAGTAAAAAGGCTAAATTTAAGTCCCTTTACTAATCAGGGGAGAGAGGTAATTTTCCAGATCTGAAGGGTGGGAAGAACTGTACAAACACACTCTTTCTGCTGAAAACCAGAAGTCTGTCCAAGTGGCTTAGATTGCATGTCTTATTTTGATGGTTAAAGATAGGGGAGATCAACATCATTGTTTATTACCTATATTTTTGGTGCATACCCTACATTTGAAGCTAATCTAGGATGGGATTGTCTGTACATTTTCTGTTTGAAAATGTCTTGATTTTATCCTAGTGATGAATAAAATTTTTTTAAAACTGTGAAAATACTTGAAGAATAAGTAAAATATTTTTAGCTCGATTTATATTAAATTTTAACATTGTAACTGTACACATGTTTTGTGCATATGTAGGCAGTATTTGCCATTTATATGTAAAATTATATATTTTATCTGTCATTTTTGATCTTGCCATAACAGATTGCAAGTCATATTAATTTTCTGTTTATTCTCTTCATTTAATTTAATCTAATTGTTCCCCATTTAGACTAATTCATTAGACTAATTGCTTTTTGAGTTTGGAGAGTCAAATACACTCACTACTTGTTCATGGTAGTGTAGCTAGTTATCCTTACTGTAAGTGGCCCTTCTGGAAACCATAGTGTTTGAACAATTGCTGATAGTACTGCAAAAATAAATCGTGTAAAATGAAACTCACTGTGTTCTTATTGATTTTGTTACAGGCGCCACTTATCCACAGGACAGTCAAACTCCATTTTGTTATCATGATGATCTGTTCAAAGTAATTCACAGATGAGTATTTTAAAAGTGCAATTGTAATATAGTAGTACCTGAGGCCTCACAGCTACACACCTGGCAGTAAAACTGCTGCTGATTTTGCAGACTCTGGTTTGTGTCTTTATCAGAAAGAGTCCAGCTTTGTTTCACTTCAACACACAGAAGCTGAACCTTACTTCAGTAGTACAATAACTATTTATGCTTGCTCTCTGTGCATACCATTGAAAGGTTAAATTGGAAAATAACCCAACTATTCAGGAATGTGTAACTACTTTATGGTATATACTAATCCTTTATATCATAAAATAAATACCATTGTATAGAAGAGGAATATGTGTGCACAAATACACGTACACTTACGCATGAAAGTGCATATGAGAATGTGATAGTCTGACTCTAGTTACTTTTTTTTTGTTTGGACTATTGTACGTATAAACAAAGCATTGATACTTTTTTTTTTAAATGCTATTTAAGGGACATCAGACGTTCACCTTCTCAATGGAAGGGAACTAAATGTGACTAAATCTCAGCAGCTTTGAAAATCATAATCATGACTGATAAATTGTGTAATAGCTGATTGCTGAATCAGCAAACATGCTAAAGAATCTAAAATGCAGAGAGTCAATATATTTCAGTGGAAGTAAATAGTACTACTGTATGAATCAAATTCCCTAACTGAAAAAAATCTCATGTATTTTTCTTCTACAAAATTACATAGCTCTAGCAGGTTTCAATTGTAAGGCCAAACAAACTTAGTTTGGAAATGCAGTCTGACATTACAGCGTTGCTTAGAAGATCTTTGATATGTCTGAGGGTTTACATTTTCACCCTGTGTTTCCTTATGAACTTCAGCAAGAGAACTTTTGAAGTGTCGACTATAAACACAGATTTGTTTGGCAGTGTGAATAGTTTAAGTCTTCACAAGCTAAACTGCATCTAGATTCTTCTGTGTTAACTTCTGACTATTGAATGATTGTAACACTTTGCAAATAATCTAAAAATTTGCTTTGAAATAAAACATGCCCATTTGTGTTTACTTAATAGACAATGAACTGTTGTTTAATTAATTTGAATTTTCTTCCTTTCTTTTTACCTTAGCATTGTCTCATCCCATTTATCTCCTGTAGTAAACTGAACTAGTGAAAATGTTGAAATATAAAGGAAAGTAGTAGAAGGACTATGCATATACAACTAAAATTCAGGTTCTAAGTTTTATTTCAGCTATTTGTAAAGCCATAACCAACAAAAGAAATAAAGTTTATATATGCTTTCAATAAAGTGCTTTTACTGCATAGATGAAATACAATATACTACCAAAATACATTTAGATATTGTAACTCAAGATATAGGGAATAAACATTGCACTAACCAAACAATATAAAACAACCAGTATTTTTGTGTAGTGATACATAGAAATAGTAAATAATATTAATGTGTTAATGAAGAAAGATAATGGCTGTTGATAATGGCTGTTTATTGTGTTTACAGTTACCAGGAAAGGTAAGTCTAGTTGCTTTGTGTAATTCAGTTTTTAACAATTTTTCACCTTGATCAGAGAAGCAGAGTACACTGAGCTCTGCTATATATAGGTCATTTAGTAAAGAATTTTAAACATAAAATTATTTTGACTGTGATGCCTAAATACAGGGATACAAGCCACATGAGTAACTTTTTCCATGAAGTTTTACTCATTACTAGAAGGCTGTCTCCAAGATCTACCCCTTAGTAACTGCTACAGGTACTATTCACTCATAAGAGATTTAAATGTCACTGCTTAAAAGTCTATTCATCATAATTTCCAGTTCATATAGTTTTCCATTTGCCATATCTGCAAGCAGACACACCTTAGTCACTCAAGCACATATTTGTTTCTAATGAATTTTTATACCTGTAAACAAACAAAAACCCCAAACAATGACAACTACGAATCACCAAAACTGAAAATTGCATTTTAAGCTCCTTTCAGTACAACATAATCTCTTTTAAATAATGTTTAATTTGAACCATGATCACAGTTCAGTCAGACATAATGCAGTTCCTGAACAACAAATCTTCTGTGGAAAAGAAAATAATACTTTACTGGAAGAGGCAATATACTTTAAAGTACAAAATTCTGAGTTAGTATTCACAGTGATATTTGGTTGTTTCTCCTCCCAAACTAAGGGTGATGTCCCACGTTTTCCTTACTTCTAGAAAAGGAATTATATATTCCTCGGTGACTTGAAATCAATGATTTGAAAAATAGTGGAGGTTAATTAGGTGTTTGAGAATAATTTTAAAAAATCCAAAAGCTAAGCTTTTTTAAAAATTTGAAGTTAAGAAATGCAAACATATGCTATCTGCTAGCTGATGTTTACTCACAATCATCTCATCCGATTTAGAACTTGTAATTTGCTCCTCTGCAAGGAGTTATTCCACTGTGATACAGTCTAGCAAAGGTGTGGAAAAGAAACAAAACACACTTACATAAATATTTCATACTTTAATTGCTAATGATAATTATTGAAAATAGTTGTTTATTCATTGGTTAATAATTGAATGGCAATTAATTAATAAATTATAATCTCCAGTATAGAATACAGGATCTCTTATTCTCATTGTTGTATAGATTGATTTTTTCCCGTGTTCTTTTCTCAGTTCTTTATACAGTTGAATAACAGCTAAAAAAAACGGATGTAGCTGTTTCATAAATATAAACCCCCTCTAAAATTAGTTGCTGCTTCCTGTTTACATATGTCAAAGGTGTTGATCAGTCAAAGGTCATTGAAAAAGCAGCCTTTATTTATCAGGTTGTTAATTGTACTGTTTAATTCTACTGGTTTTAAATACAAGGACCCTCTGCAGAAAGTCTGACTAATGCTAAAGTGGTAAACTTAGTTCGTTGGCTAAAATTTCACTTAGAAGAAACAACTTTCCTGTTTTTCCTATATAGCTATGCATGCGATCTGTTCCAGTTCTTTAATTTCCTCAAATGCATCTTATGAAAGGATGACTTCTCTTAGTTTTCATTCTACTTGCTTAAACATTGCTTACAGAAATGGAGTAAATCAGAGTATCGTGACTTGAAATGGTGTGTTGGAGAACGTGTTAAAGTCAGAATATGTTTGAACCCTTGAATGAGAGTTAGTAATGTTTTAACAGTGATTCAGCGAAGATATTTATATCAAATTTAAGTTGCTAGACTTCTAGTTTTAGAGTAGACTGTGTAAGAAGGATTTTACTACCTTTTGAAATATGAAGTGTCAATACATTTTTATTGTGGCATAATACTTTTAAAGAGATCAAATTATTTAACTTTGTGTCTATGTCCTCATAAGAAATGAATCTAAGTTTGTGTTCGATGTATCTAATTTACACAAATATCTGTCAAGTTATGCAAGACTCTAAGTTAGGTACATAATTTGTTTCATGTAGTACTTCAATTTTTACCAGAGAGTATTTAGCTGGTGTCTCTGGGATATTCTCGCTACAGAATAGTTAAGTCATCCAGATGTCCTCCTCATCTTTGTCTGTTTGACTTGTGCATGCTTCCCCCACACCCCACTATATTTCTTCGTAGGCAATCTCTTTTTCTTGGAGATCTGGCACATTGCAACAAAAGGGCTGAAGAGCTGTTAGATGTAGAAGACACCTATTTTCCCTCAGTGCTGTGAAACAAGCTGTGCTTGAAGCATGCAGCACAAGCTGTACTACCTCCACATACTATTGCTTGTCTTTTCCACCTGTTGCTAATAGCTTCATCACCTTCCTTCAGTCAGGTTAGAAAAGCCTACTATTTAAAATCAAAAAAGAAATAATGTCCACCAGCACTTTTATGTCTATAATATTCTTAATTTTTTATAGCTCCTTCCATCTGAAAATTTCAGAGTGTCATGAACATTAGTTAAGTCTGGCAATGTCCTTAATAAGTCATTATATTGTTTTCCCACGGATAAGAAACACAAAATGACTGTCCCTAGAAACCTAGACAGCTATCAGGGACAAAGCGAAGGATTCTTACTCAAAAAATTCTGATGTAAGTACAAGAAGAACTTGCCTCTTTTATAGTGTAATTACAGGTTACATGTGAATTAATTTGTGGGCAATATCTCAGACAGAAGGAGTCAGTCTCAGTAATTGCCTTCCAGTCAAGACCAAAGGGATGAACGAATGTTTCAAAATTTAACACATTTTTTTCATTTCAGCTTTTTACTTATGTCATTGTTTAAAAACAAACAATACCCTCCCAACCCCCAAAAACCAAAACAGTTTCACTATCGTAAGGAAATGTCACCTCTTTAGTGAACTATGTAAGCATATACTGCTGGTACTGACACAAGATCAATTCGCAGTGCAGGTCAAATAAAGAAAGAAAATTACTTGTTGGTATTGAAAAATTCTCACTTTGAGAGTTATGCAATTGAAGAACATTTCCATTCCTGAATGCTACAGATGACTCGGGATTAATTACTTTTCATTAAGTCTTTTACACCATGTGCAGATTCTTCAAACTTTATCGCTTACCAGGTTTGAGAGTCACACAGCAGCAACCTGAGAGGAAGAACAAATCTGCAAGGAGAAATATGTTCAAAGAGGTTTGGAATTTACAGCAAAAAAGATGCTAATGCAAGTGACAGTTCCCTGGTGTAGATACCTTGCTACAGAGTAATGTGAAACTGGAAATGGAGTATCTGAATTGGAATTATACCAGAAGAAAAATGTATTTTCCATGTGATGGAAACAACAAATTGAAGAAAAATTAAACAAGGAATCAAATTATGTTCATTCATTTAAATGATTCTTGGAAACTAACTTTAGGTTATTAGTGTCCAAGAAGAATAAAAGATCTTAAGTTCTATACATAGTAGAGATGTGGCAGTGTAAAATTCCTATTGATTTCTGCCAAGTGTAATCATCTTATGATTTTATTAGAACATTTTGGAATATGTGCTGGTATTAGATAGCCAAGGCAAGCTATATACTATGACTAGGAGAGATGGCCAGTTTGGCTTTGTGATGGACTGCTCAGAGATTTGAGGGTGCTGGAAATGCACATGTTGGGAAGCAAACTTTGCAAGTATTTTCAGAGCCAATTAAGTCTTTCAGGAAGAGGGTAAGAGTAGGAAAAAAAAAGAAATTCAAGCTGACTAAATATATATGTATATATAGAGAGAAGTATGTATAGACAGCTGATCATGAGGTTGTACATGACCCCAACCCTTATAAAAACAGAGTAGCTACATCCATAAATGAATTAAAAAAATAAATAAATGAGGATTCTAATGTGTCTAAGCAACTGCATTAGGTTTTAAAGTTGCTTTTGAAGAAGAAAGAATTTAGACTGTTAAGACATAAAGAACTCACTAGAACTGGTGGTGAAAAGTTAATACAGAAATAGTTGCAAAGCCTGATTATATCTCAAATGAATCAACAGGTTCAAGTACACATGTGAACGTGTGTGTGTGCAGTTATGAATGTAAAAAGTATTGTCTGAGTGCTTTAAAATTTATACTCAAAGGATGCTCTGAGAATGCACAACTGAGAGGAAGATTCGCAACGATCATCCAGAAAATCTTATTTTGCCTCTCAGATAACAAGTAAATGCTGCAAAGTAGCTAATATGAGATTAAAACAGGTGAAAAAAACCCCACATTTCAAGAAAATTAAATGTCAGATAAATTTGGTAACTGCTATATTAATTTTTAAAGAATATAATTCGTAGGTCAATGCCATAAAATTTCTAGTGCATAGTAATTTTGTGCTTTGCAAATCTATATTTTAAAACATAACCCCTTTTAGTCGCATACTTCCATATTCAAAAAATGTAAAACAAATTCTAATATTGAGTATTGATTAGTCTTCTTGTTGGAAACCACTGTGATTGATGTTATTTATCTCAGACTTTATGTCTGAATAGGTGTGTGTATACACACACAGAGGAAGAAATGGGAAATGCACTATGTGTGCAAACAAAACTGAAAAAAGTGGGAAATATGTGGTGACCAAGGATAAATGCTGTATCTTAGTAACCTTTTGTCAATTTTTTTACTCAAAAAATGTCAACAAATGTATTTTATGTATTGACAAAATTTTAAATTTGCAGAACATGTTTTTGAGAATTATGAAAGATATATTTGTTTTATATACATATAAGAGTAAAGCACACAGAAAAAAACCAGTAAAACTGAATGCACAAAAGAATACTAAAACTAAAAGGAATTTTGAAAATGTGTAGGACAAAGAGGACAAAAGTGCCTTCTCCATTTCCTCCACATGTATGAGCAAAACATGTCTTTGTTAAGTACAGTGAGTATGCAAAGGAAAAATTTTGCTTATATTTTGCAAACTTCAATTGAATTGTGGACCTTCTCTGAGATCTGAAGCTCTATAAGAAAACATCATGAAACTTTTCTAAGAAGGGAACCTCTTTTGCTTTACCTTAGCATCTGCCTTCCCTGACTGCTGGTTATTCTGTGCCAGTCACTACCTGGGGTGAAGCAGACCATGGCCAAACTGCTACCACTCCATCATTCTTTAATTCCCAACTGTTAAAGTCCTCTGCAACCCTTAATCAATTTTTAAAGAAATTAATCCCTTGTCAGGCTCATGGTTTAACAGCTTGGGGTTTTGTAATGATATTCTCTATCCGCATGCTTCATAGTAGGCAGATTGTTTACTAAACACATTAAAAACCAAGACAGAGAAAATTAATCACAGAATCATGGAATTTTCAGAGTTGGAAGGGACCTCTAGAGATCATCTAGTCCAACTTCCCTGTTAAAGCAGGAATGCCTAGAGCACATGACTCAGGACTGCATCCAGGCGGGTCTTGAAAATCTCCAGAGAAGGGGACTCCACAACCTCCCTGGGCAGCCTGTTCCAGTGCTCTGTCACCCTCACCGTAAAGAAGTTTTTTCTTGTGTTTGAATGGAACTTCCTATGTTCCAGCTTGTGCCCGTTGCCCCTCGTCCTGTCACTGGGAACCACTGAAAAGAGTCTGCCTCCATCCTCCTTGAACCCAGCCTTTTGATACTTCTAAGCAAGAATAAGGTGTCCCCTCAGCCTTCTCTTCTCCAGGCTAGAGTCCCAGCTCTCTCAGCCTTTCCTCATAAGGGAGATGCTCCAATCCCCCAATCATCTTTGTTGCCCTACGCTGGACTCTCTCCAGTAGGTCCCTGTCCCGCTTGAGCTGGGGAGCCCAGAACTGAACACAGTATTCCAGTTGTGGCTTCACCAGTGCCAAGTAGAGGGGGAGAATGTCCTCCCTCGACCTACTGGCCACACTCTTCCCTATGCAGCCCAGGATTCCATTGGCCTTCCTGGCAACGAGCGCATGTTGCTAGCTCATGGATAATTTACTATCTACCAGAACCCCCAGATCCTTCTCCTCAGAACTGCTTTCCAGCAAGTCCACCCCTAACCTATAGTGGTGCCTAGCATTCTTCCTCCCCAGGTGCAGGACCCTACACTTGCTCTTGTTGAACCTCATTAGGTTCTTCTCTGCCCAGCACTCCAGCCTGTTCAGGTACCGCTGGATGGCAGCGTGGCCCTCTGGAGTGTCAGCCACCCCTCTCAGTTTGGTATCATCAGCGAACTTGCTGAGGATACACCCTGTCCCCTCATCCAGGTCATTGATGAATATATTGAACAAGATTGGACCGAGTATTGACCCCTGGGGGACACCACTGGTTACAGGCCTCCAACTTGACACTGCTCCATTAATCACAGCCCTCTGAGTTCTGTCACACAGCCAGCTCTCAATCCACCTCACTGTCTCCTCATCTAGCCCACACTTTCTCAGCTTCCTACTGAGGATATCATGGGAGACAATGTCAAAAGCCTTGCTGAAGTCAAGGTAGATGACATCTACTGCTCTCCCCTCATCCAGCCAACCAGTTATAACGTCACAGAAGGCTATCAGATTGGTCAAGCATGATTTACCCTTGGTAAATCTGTGTTGACCACTTCCAATAACTTCCTGTTCTTCAATGTGTTTGGAGATGGCATCCAGAACAAGTCACCCCATTACCTTCCCAGGGACAGAGGTGAGACTGACCGGCCTGTAGTTCCCTGGGTCCTCCTTCTTGCCCTTCTTGAAGATTGGAGTGATAATGGCCTTCCTCCAGTCCTCAGGCACCTCTCCTGTTCCCCATGACCTTCCAAAGATGATGGAGAAGGGTCTAGCAATAACATCTGCCAGCTCTCTCAGCACTCGTGGGTGCATCCCATCAGGGCCCATGGACTTACGGATGTCCAGGTTGGCCAAGTGGCAAGGTCCTCCTCAAATGAGGGAAAATCTTCCTCTCTCCAGAACTTCCCCTTTGCCTCCAGGGTCTGGGATTCATGACGGACAGCTTTAGCAGTAAAGACTGAAGAAAAGAAGGCATTCAGTAACTCCACCTTCTCTGTGTCTTCCACACTAGGGCGCCCATCTCATTCATCAGTGGGCGTACATTTTCCCTAGTCTTCCTTTTTCTGTTGATGTACTGAAAGAACCTCTTCTTATTATCTTTAACCGCAGTGGCCAAGCTGACTTCTGCTTGGGCTTTGGCCCTTCTAGTTTTCCCCCTGCATAGCTTCGCTACATCTTGATATTCCTCATAAGTTGCCAACCCCCTTTTCCCAAGATTGTAAACTTTCCTTTTGTTTCTGAAAGCCAAACTTCTAGTCGTTGTAATTACACATATTTTTCTAAAAGTTAATGCTAAGTGTTTACATGGATTCAAAAAGAAACTGGACAAATTTGAAGGAGAAAAATTAAATGAAGTTGTTAAGTATAAAGAGATCACCTCAGCATTAGAAATCTTTTGTGGTGTTGGAGGCTGTAAGAGCACCCTGGGAAAGTATCATTCAGTTTTTGGCCTTCTGTTCTGGAGGAATCCACTTGTGGCCACTGCTGGACAGAGAATTCATGGCAGGATGGTCTGACTTCTTTGCTCATTCTTATGATTTCTCGTATAATTATAGTTATTCCCACACAAATTTTAACATGATTGAATGTAGAAATATAATTTTTGTTGTGAAATCTCTCCAATTCCACTCCAAGTTGAGGTCAGTGACTATATGTCAATACACTAGATTTTAGTTGCTTTAATGTTATAAGAATGTTGAAGGTTCCAACTTCCAGTACTAGCATTGTTCTGAAAAAAATGACATTGATGTTAAATTGAAAGATCTAGTTCTTTAAATAATCCCATTGTATAACATAAAGTCATTAGTAGACTTAGATTTTCAGGCAGTTTGAACCACACTAACAAAAAAAGATGCTGTAAATTGAAGAGAAAGAGATCTCCTATATTAATGTCTTTAAAAGTATTTGAATCATCTGTGCTGATGATATTAGATAATATTGATGTGAGAAAAATTAAGAATATACTAATTTGTTAAGCAGTTGAAAATCCTACGAAGTTTTAGAAAGAAGTTCAGATGTGGGGAAAGAGTTATTGCCCATCTAAAAATCAAATCTATTTGGTGGCTGAAAACAAAGTGAATCATTCAAGACATTCTGAAAAATCACTGTGATGAACTTTCAAATACAGTGTTGGACGTTGATATTTTCAAAGATGACTCCACAAAATGGTGTACTACTAAGAACTTGTTTAGTAAAGAATAGCTTTGAGATTTGGAGACTCTAAAGTTTGTATGACTCCAAGCAAGATTTTATGGGTTCCAAAAGTCAGCTGAGCAACCTGGAAAAAGAAATAAAATCTCTAAAAAGACACTTTATACACAGTGCTGTGCAAGGCAGCATTTATATATCAAGTCAAACAAATTATCCAGTTTTTTATATAATCTCTTCTGAAGTGAACACCTGCAAATGACCCTCTCTGTAGTTCTTGCTTTGTCCTTACAGTGAAGAGAAGCAGTTTTATGTTGCAAAGCATGTTGTACAACTATATCAAAACCAATAATGTGTTACAAGTATTTCTGGGTACTTTTCTTTAAAAGTCTTTGATCTAGAATTCCCATCTGTACTTCATTGTACCCTATACTCAGCCATTAGACCACCAAATCACAGCTGAGGAGTGCTGAGCATTGTTGAACCCCTGAAAGAATTTTGAGTAGCGCAGTACAAGGTTGCTTGGCACAGGTGTTTGTATAATTATGATATATTAGGAAAACTCTTTGTTCAGTGGCCTTCAAGCTGCCAAGAGAGTAAATTCCAGAACAGGCAGAATGTTTAACAGAGATGAATACATGTGAGCAAGATTGCAGCAATCACTTTTTAGAGAGAATATGGACGTCTTAGTTTCACAGGTCAAGGCACCACTCACTTGAAAGTGGCTCTTGCATGCAAAGTAATAGACACTATGGCATCTTCCTCCACCTCCTTCATTAGCAGGCAAGTCAGAAAAGAGCACTCAAGACAGACTTAGTATTTGAGCAAGTGCTGCAAAAAGAGGCAGTGGAAAATGCTACAGGTGCTCCAGCAGCAAAGTGTCTTTGAGACTGTGTGATCGGGATCCATTACACTCCTGCTAAGGACAGGAAAACAGGAGTCCGAAAAACACTTGAGTTAAATTCTTCTGGGAATAGCAGAATGCTAGCCATTTATTTATATTAAAATGCAATTGAACTGTGATTTTATAGAGTTCTGCATATGTAGCCAGAGGCTGGCACAAAGAGAACATTAACAGCCCTCCCCTCAATAAATACAAATGGATGAAGTGTAGAATGAACATGCCAATACAACTTCCACCCAATGTCATTCCTCCTTATAAGTCACTATAACTAAGTGAAACTGGCTTCACGTTATTTAGAAGACATTTTAAACCATTTAATTATAAGCAAATGTCAAAGTATTTTTGCAATCAAAACTAGAGCCTGCAACCTATGTACCTTAAGCATCTTCAAGGACATTACAGAAAATCTCAAATCATAACATGCTTCCAAAGTAAGGGTGGTATGTATTTTTAGCCCCATTTCACAGATGAGAAGCAGAAGCGCAGTAACAAGAAATAAACCACCCAAGAACATAAAAACACTTTGACTAAAACTTTCGTCTAGCCAATATTTCTGCTTCTGACACATGAGGAAGGACAGAGCGGCACCTCTCTGCGTTTTTCTTCTGCCTTTCCTCACCCTGCGTCTGAGCTAGAGGCTGTAATTTAGCCTTGTAAGAGTAGCCTCTCAGGGCCTCTTTTCCATGATGCAGGCTAGTCTGATTTCAAAACCATTTCAGATACAAAGCGTTGTATGCCAATGAACTCCGCAACATGAACTCCACAAGCTATCCATTGTGCTGGAAAAGTACGTACTTTTGTTTTAATGCTTCTGTCTACTAACTTCATGTTTCTTAATTCTGTCATGAAAAAACATAAATAATCATTATTTGTTCTCTGTTCATGATTTTAAATACCTAAGAGTTCACTTTGCCAAGCCAATGTGTCAGGGTCTGTTTAGAATTGAAAGCAATCCATACCTTTGTTTTTCTTTACCCCCTGCCCCTGACCTCTTCTCCCCCCTCCTCCCCCCTTTTAGCAGTCTTGTTTTTCAGTTGAGGAGACTGGAACAAACTGGTAATTCAGGCTGTGACTATGCCATGACTGTATGCAATGCCATGATGATGGTCTCTTTTACTGTCTTTTTTTTTTCCTAGCTGTTTTTTTCTTATCATTCTACTTCACCTTTGACTGTCACTGAGGATTGGGTTAGTAATGCTTTCCTAGGATTATGGACAATGACAATTAAATATATTTTCTGAATGATAACAGCTTGTTTAGTGACCATCACTGTGTATTTCTAATGATAAGCTTTTTCCCCCGGGTACATTACCTTACATTTATCAACAGTAATGTTCATTTGCTCCTTGTCCCATAGTTGATCGTACCCTGAAATCTGCTGCAGCTCTTAGCAGTCAGTTCTCATCATTGTTATTTTGAAGAATTTTGTATCATCAGAAGACTTAGTCACCTCATTATTCACTTCCTTTTCTAGATCATTTATGTTGAGCTGTAGATATCCCAGCAGAGCTCCCTGAGGGACTCTACTATTAAACCTCTACTTTTGTTGAAGCTGATCACTTAATCCTACTATTTAAGGTATTTAATAATTCATGAGAAGACCTCACCTCTTATCCCATGACAGCTGAAATTCCCATGAGTCAAGATTTTATCCTAGGCCATTTGGGTCTTTAATTTTTTATAGCTGCTTTAGCAAAGCAATTTACTACCTAATAACAAAACTCTAGGTCTATATACTACAATATTAATGAAAAAATAAATTGCAAAAAACTGAACCAAACAACCAAACAACCCAAACCCACAGCTGCCAACACCAGAAACATTTATAATGCAAGCCATGCAAGATTTAGCATTTTAAATTATGTGGCAAATGGTTCAAAATGGAGTTAACGAAGTTACCCACACCATGAAGAGTCTTCTTGACTCTATTCCTTGGCTATTTCTGGTTTACAAATGGGACATTTTTCAGCAAATTAGTGATGCAATAAAATAAAACAGGTAGTTACCAGGCTGTACTATGAATGATAGATTTTTTTCTGTTGAACTTAGGAGTTCCTTTTTGAAAACCCAATTTACTGTTCTTAAAAGCTAGGTTGTAATAAGATAGCTGTAATACCATTTAGTCCCACTTGAGAGAGAAAACTTAATATTAAATATTTTTGACTGACAACATTGCCATTTATCTTCCTAGCAGGAGTCAGGTGAGAACAATAAAGTGAGAAAAATTCTCTGTGTTCCATCACACTGCCATCACACTTAAAACAAATGATGTGAATAACCATAATAAAATTGTTTGTGTTCTCTCAGATTTTTGGATTTGAATACCCGTAGTGGAGCTTCCATACACTGATAGGATCTGAAAAGTTGTCTGGGTCTGACTCTTTGTAGACTAGAGAGAAAAAACCCAAAAGCTTAGACATCCCAGGTGTCATCAATTCAATCACCAAAATTAGATGGCTGTTATGTAAATTATGCAAATATGTGACTCAACCTCTTCGTTCATATTTGAGAAATGAAATATTTAATGATGTTGACATTTTTAATTATCATCAGGCCTCTGAGTTAACTCCTAAGTGGGATCAATGTTATTACAGGATCTCTGCAGACTCTGGTGGACATCTCTGCATCACGTCAGACTTTTTTGCAGCCATACATGTTAGCTGTATTTGAAAAGCTGAGAAGATGGATAATAAGGAAAGAGCTTTTAAAAAGCACCAAACAGATAAATTAATAGGTGCTGTGATCTGTTCTTTGACAGTGGTCAGAATCTGACCATATTGTAATGAATGCTTTTCCCATATCTTTTTGCATACCTCGAAATTACTTATGATGTAGGCTTCAAACAAATACCACCAAACTATACTATTATGATGGAAATGTTATGAGAACAGAAATATCATGACTGTGAACTTTTTAATTTAAATATATTTGTCTGTCTCGCATCACTAAACCGTTTTGTTCCTTAGATATACTTAGCAGACAGAAAATAAGAGTCAAAAGATAGGCCATTCCTAAAATTTAATTTCAGCTCTGTCATTGACATACCTCACAGAAATTTCCTGATTGTGAAAGCTCAGCTTTTCCATCATCAGAAGAGGGATAACGGTGATTAACTAATTCAAAAAGCCAGTGATATTATTGCTGTTGTTTGTCCTATTTTGTAAGTAGATGTAATCATCTGTGTTACACAGACCTTTCTAAGAGGAATCTACCTATCTAAATAGAGATCTTAAAATCCTGAGGATTAATTAATTTATGTTTGCATAGTTCTTTGAAGCTGTGGAGCACTATATAAATGCTAAATATTATCTACTCTTAACCATTAACTACGACTTTCAGTAGGTACAGCATATCAGAGTTTATACTATTATTACAGCCCAAGCCCTTCTGTAAAACTCATAAAATTATTAATTTCCCTGTTAATATTCTTTCTGTCCTCTTCTCTAACCTTCATACTCTTTGCATAGCCTGCTAGAAAGCAAAGCTGCCAGATACCTACTCATAAAACCATTTCAGAGATTTTAGTCTAAGGTTACTTTTACTGCATAGAAACTCTCCTTACTTCAAAGTAACAAAACAACACTGAATGACGTAAGAAAGCTGTCTGTTTAAAAACCCCCTCACTCTCTCTCCTTGAAACAAAGCTCCTCTGATCCCTCTCCTTCAGTACAAGAGCATGCAGCTCCCTGTGATGATTGGTGACTTCAGACTCTTGCTCTCTAAGCATGGCAGAGACACAGTCTGCCAGCCTTTAGGGCTACAGCAGGTCACAGTGGAGCAAGTTCAAGGGTTGGGAGCTACCACTGAGGATGTTCTTCCTTCAGATTTTTCCTACGTCTGCAGCTAGGATCTGTTAGGGAAAGCACTCCATGTTGACTTGAGTTTCAGGTAGACAACACAGACTTCAGCAGAGAACTACCAAAACTTAATTCACATAGCTGGCCTCTCTAAGCACTACGATTCCTGCATGCTGACTGGTGGTGGAGGGACACAGCACCTGGCAGTGTGCTCCTGTGGAGAACACCAAGTCATAATTCATGTGGGACAGCGCTGTGCTCTTGCATATTTTAGGGAGAATCAACAGGGTGGCATTGGAGCCTTAGAACTGGGAAGGCTAATATTTTGATTTTTATATGTACACTTTGGCTAGTTACTGCCTCTCTCTGTTCTTCAATTCCTCATAAAAAAAAAACCCCACAAACAATATTTTATATGTATAATGTATGTATATACACATGTATATAATTTTTCATCTTCTTTTATCCAAACTACACATTTTTGTGGGAAAATGTACAGAAAAATAAGGCAGTTGGAATCTTTAGATTCTACTGTATCAGTACTGATAACAGATTTCACAAATTCTCCATTAAATTAAAAAGTTGGGATCTATTTTGTAATTCCCAGTTGTACTGAGCATGCAGAATTGGCAGAAAGGGCATTTATAGTGCATTAATATATTAGACAATGAAACCATCACATTTTTATCCTATCTTTAAGAGACAAGTAATTTACAATGCTTGGCTTACTATCCTCCAGACTGTGGGACTATTTCTGAACTGGCCACCTCAATGTTTCTGAGCCTTCAGGTCCAGGTCCATACCATAACCACCCCAATTCGTTCTTGAAGAGAGATCTGGGAATGTGCCAGCCCTTTCCTCTCTTGCTCCCTTTTCGTTCTCAAGAAGTCTATATGGGACTATGGGCATAGTTACAATAGTACCAATCTGGGTGATTAGGAACGAGGGGTGTGCAGTGACACATGCCAATCACTAAGGATAGATTTGGTCTTCAGTGATGTAATTTGCTTAAAAACAAGAAATACACACTTCATGTCAGTGACATGAGGCCAAGTCATTCCTTAGTAGCCTTGAAACAAGGGATATCTGGAAATGATCCCATCACACAACCCAGACAAGTCAGGGTATGGTTGAAAAATTGTTTGCAACATTTCCAAGGAAATTTTCAAGACTGAAAAAGCCCCTTTTTTTCCAAAGGAAAGATGGTGCAACCAAGTGTAATTCCCTTTGCTGCAACTTGAGCAATTGCACTTTATCAGTGGTTGCAAAGCAATTCACAGAATCTCTGCTGCTAATTGTGACATGAATTTTCCACTCAGGTTTCTTCACAGGGGGATGAAATTGTCCTCTAGCATTGCTACTTGTATATATCTAAGAAACTAAGGCAAGTAGTCTTTTTCTACTAATACCTCTCTCCCTTGGGATCATCCCCTGACATATTGCAGACCCAGATTTCTTCGTTCATCATTTCCTTCCTCTGATTGACAAAAAATGTCAGGTTAAAGATTTACTTTATATAAGCCTAAAATACCAGTCTCTGGCATCCTGGCTATACAGTGTGTTTCTATCACATTCTTTCAGAAATATACTGAAGTGTAGTTTAATCTGGTGAAAACAGGTAATTTGACCATGGATGATACAGTGTAAAAGGTATCCTGAAAATTTGGATTGGTCCCCATTTTATTTATCTTAGTGGGGCAGATTAGAGGCTTTATAGATGGCAATCATTCTTCACATTAGTTGTCTAGCAGGGAAGGAATGAAATCTAGTCTAGAAACTTGAAGGTCTCCTTATCTGCTGCTGTGACTCAACTTCGCTCTCTAACTACAAAGTTAAGGAGACTCCACTGAAATTCTACAAAGCCAGGAAGAACAGGGAAGGACCTTTGTGAGTCCTGTAATAATTCTCAGGGCAATTGTTATCACATACATTATGTGACCTCACTGATGTTTTCAGTATTAGGATTTAGTTTAACAACAGAAAATTCTTGAATGACACTTATTTAAGTAACTACTTTGTGATAATGGTAGTCATTGATGGTGCCTGATAAGCACTGATTCAGGCTGGAAAAATGGATCCATGTTCTAAAATATATTGCCCTTAATTAAATGCAGAAAATATTTATTTTTATGTTAGAGTTTGCATTATTTACTAGATTTAGTTAATGAATATGTACAAGAATATTAATGAAAATAACTGGAAAAATATATTAATGTTTTTTTCTCTTCTACTTTCTAGTAAACTGGAGGGAGAGAAAGTGACAAATCAGTAATCAGCAAGTAGATGTCTGTGTTTCTTCACTGGTATTCATCCTCATACAGTGAAAACTATATAATTATCCAGTCGTTTTTCTTTAAATTAATGAGAGCTTTTTATCCAGTTGGGCTTTTCATCCTGCTGCTTTGTGGGTTTTTTCCCTACATATCCTTATTTTTATACCTTATTCAAAATAACCTACAACCGTATTTACCAAACCTACCGTCACTTTATACAACTCCAGCTAGTGATTCTAATGAAGCCTAATGGTAATGCCAATTATATCAATATAATAAAAAACCTGTTCCATAGATTTCTTCTGTATTTAAATCCCTTTAACTTTTTTGTTATCTGTGGTTGCAAACTAACACCTTATCTACCTGTCTTGTTTTCCTAATATCAATGATTCTGAATGCTTATACTTGAAGGTTCCAGTTTTGAACTGCAACCATAACACAGCTTTTATGTTGTCTTTTTGATTTTTTTTCTTTCTTTTCTGTTTTGAAGCTGAATTGTACTGTTAAAAAAATCATTCTGTTCAGAAAGAACAGTACTGAGTTGATATATCTGCATTCTTATAAAATTCATAGCTTATAAAATACTGGCCCTGTGATTACTAACTCCTTGAATAACCACATTCAAGTCCAAGGCATTGGAAGGAAACATGAATCATATATCTGACTACAGCATTTCAGTGAGTCAGTGAAAGGCTGACTGGTTTATGCCCCAAAGCCCATGGTTTCAATAGATGTCTTTCATTGAAATGAGTTTTAGGTCAGATCTACTGTAGCTGCACAAACACTGAAAAATCAACAACATTCTTTAACTAGACTGAGTAGCCTGCTTAAGATGATGAAGTATTATATATTCTGTAACTAAATCTGTAAGAAATGCCTGGGTTTTGTTGCCTGTTTAAACAAAATCAAAGGTATCTTGAAAGAAGTCAAATGGGCAGAAAGCTGTCTGAAACTACCTGAATATGTTAACAGCAACACTGAAGACATCAGTGTCACTTTTATCACTGAAGCAGAAATTACAGGTTTTAGGAAGAGATTTTTAATACTATATCTGTACCTTAAGAACATAAACCTTGTTGAAAGACTTTTCTGCTTGGTCACATGTATTTTTATGAAAGATAGACATGTATTTTATTAACACATTCAATTTTGCTGCATTAAAGAAAAACTTGGGGTGGGGGATGCAGGGAAGAAATCTTTCCAAAGACATCCCTTCCCTAACTCCACTCCCTGATTTGTCTGCAGGCCTTAACTGTTTTGGACATCCTTTTTTACAACAATTTCTTTCTCCTTATTCATTAGCAATGCCTCTGTCCTTGATTGCATTTCTGTGTTGAGATCTGTACTTTTTTCTGTGGTCTAAATGTCTGCTTTGTTCATATTACTTGCTATTCTAGAATTTTTCTGGGTCAGCAAACCTAGGAGAAATGATAAAACTCTGTCTTTGGGGAAAGCTCTGAGTTCTTAGACCTGACCCTATGATGACAATATCAAAGTCAGAGACAGACCAAAGAGTAAAGAAGATACTGTGGAACTGACTTGCTTTGATGGTATAATATAAAAAAGAAAAATACAAGTTGAACCAAGGAGAAAACACTTACCAAAAAGCTTTGAATAATCCAAAACTTAGTTCCTTGGAACACTACTTAAGTCATCTTTGGTATTTCTTTATAGCTTTCTAAAACTTTGCAGTGATTCTAGTTTTGTTGCTAATCTTCAACAATGAGGCAGCCTGGCATATTCGCCTGTGCTGCATACCATTGTCCCATGGGAAGGCAGGTGGATTTTACAACTGTTGGTTTTCTTTCTTACATTTTAAATTTTTAAGTCTGTAAACATATTGAAGAAAATCTGGGGGTATAGGTACTTTAAAATCAAGTTTTTGAGAGTTCTAGAAAGACGGTGTCAAAGACAGCTGATTAGCTACAAGAGCAATGCTTCATCATTCTTTTGCAACAATTCCCATGAAAAGCAATGTCTCTGCAAGGTGGGAAAGCTGGGATAAATGGGCTCAGAATAAAAGCGAGGACTAAAGAATAATCTTTCAGGAAGAGAAACCTGTTTTCCTAACAGAGTTGCCATCTTCACCCAATTCCATTGAAAAGCAGCAGGCCCATCTTTCTCTCCTCAGACAGCCAGCAGTGAGGCTCCGGTTCACTTTGCAAAGGCAGAAATGAAAGCGAACAATGGTCAGATCATTAAAGAAATGAACTCCGCAGCAAAGAAGTGAGACAATGAGGCCGGCTCTTTTGCAGGAGTGGATTCCAGCATATGAAGACTGAAAAACAACCTCAGATCTCAACACGACTAATAGAAACTGAGGCTAGAACAAGCTCCCTGCAAAAGCAAAGCACTTAGTAGCAAAAGTGAAAGATCAAGAGAAAAGACGTTCAGATCAAATGTATGCTGGAGCAAAGGCAGCCAGAACTGACATGATTTCCCTATCAATGATGCTTGACTGACTAAGAAAAGAAGCATCTCCAAGCCCTGCCAAGAGAGAAAAGGAGCTTGTAAAGTCCCGCAGCCAGAACTGCCAGCCGGATCAGGTGTATTATTAACTAAATTGCTGAGTTAGAATAGCGAATAACAGAATGAGGAATTACATAAACATTGGAATTGCTAATAGGAAAAAAGCACAGCTCAGTGTCTAAATTCATGGCATGAGAAGTGGGAAAAGTTCTCAAGTTTGACTCCATCCTCTTTCACAAATTTCTCGTGTACCCTACTTTAATCTTCCTTGTTATCTAAGAAATGAGGACAGATAATAACTTGCTGTATGTGAGTAAATATGTCCTTTAAGTATTATAAACTTCTCAGAAAATAGGACAATAATACAAGTGATAAAAAATACTGCATGAGTTTTTTGGTACTACGGCATAAGGGACATTCATATCCAAATTCCATAGAGCATGCATCATGTTTTTTCCTAAAAAAGGAATGTGTTTCTTGACCTTAGAATATAAAATTCTCCCTCCTAGATCTAGGATCATGCACAGAAATCTTTATGGGATGAGCATCCAGTAACAGGTATAAAAAAAGCTCAAAACATCTTGACTCATCTGTCAATATTTTTTGTCTCTTAAAGCTGTGAAAGGGAGACATACTTAGGGCTGTGTGCTTTTTTACATCCTGCAAATATTTTTCCTATTCGAGGAGAGCAAATCTGCTTTTTAAGCTACCACAGGGAAAATAATTTCCCTCCACAAGATGGCTCCTACAGTGATAAACACCAGGCTCTGAAGATTTTATTTCTTGGTTCTGCAGAAAATAATCCCAATTCATATGGTTTAATCTGTCTACTTTTAGCTCCTGAGGAGTGATGTTTATTAACAAAAATATAATAAAATGGGTTTTTTTCATGCTGCGATTATTCTGTGATGCAGGACAGATAATTTTGTTATTGTGATTGCTCACAATATGGAGCAAAGTTCTTGATGCTTATTTTGATCATTTTTACCAACTGTAGGTTTTTTTCTAAAAAATCTAATACAAGTGGCCGTTTCATGCCAGGGATGTTTAATGAGAACTTCCCACTGAAATCAATAAAGAACTGACTAAAAATCAATGGTAGCATATGATCCAAGTTATTTTATGCTAGAATATTCTATGACAGTCTTTTGGGATACAATAGAATAAACCAATTCTGGGTATTAGCTTCACAGAAACACCATATTGATGGTTTATCAGTGACAGAGTTTCATGGAGCTTACCAGATTAAAGGGAAAAGAAAAATACAAGAAAATATATAAAACCAGATCTGTAGAATTAAATATTCTTCTGAATGTAAGAGTGTACCCCTTGTTCCTGGTGCTTCAAAACAGTTATGTGCGTCTTCACATAAAGACATTACCTACAAGCATGAAACTGTGAAAGAAGATTGAACTACGCTATATTGACTTCTTTTCCTATTGGTTAAGACCATACACAAAGGAGACAGCAATGTAACTTGGCCATATAGGTGAGCCCTAACATTTTGGGTTTGAGTTTGGAGCAGTACAAACAGATATGACAAAGTTTTGGGTACTTGGGGCTAATAAGGTTTTTGCATGCCAGCAGTACCTGGAGTTTTCTATCATTGATAGAACTGTACATAGAAGATAACACCCGCAACTGTGTGAACATCTGTCCCAAAAGAAAGTGAGACACTGAGCACGAAATGCTTTCTTTGTTTACCTGCGTCTCAGGCCAAATGTAGACTGAGGTGCCCAATACTAGTGCCTTTGCATGTGTCAGCCCATGAACTACATGATAAGCAGTTACTCAGTTCTTAATCTCAGGAGGATATTTTCTTTTACCTTCTCCTTCTTTATGAATGATAACTGTATAAAATAACTTCTTATTTCGAGCTGATTTACAATCAAAATACAGAATTTTGGAAAATGAAGTCCCTCCTAAAACAAACAAGCAAACAAAAAATTATTTTTATTACTTATTTGCTTTGGTTTTGCAAAAAAATGAGGATGCAGATATTTGCACCTTCCAAGAGACAGTTATTGAAAGTGATTGAAGGACATTTATAAGTTCAGAAGGATTTATTGAAAAATAGGTGCTGAAGTTTCCTCTGACCAAGTTACCTTCTATTTAGCTGGCATATAAATGTGCTTTAATTAACCTGTTTAAAATGATAGAGAAAAAGAGAAAGACCCAGTGCCAATTTAATAACTAAGGCCCTTATTATCCGTGCCTGCAGGAAAGCCTGTGGGAGAAAGGAAAAGCACTGGGCACTTTGTAATGTTCACCTTGCAAAGCTTTGCTCCCCCAAGTCTTATGTATTCAAAAATCTGTCACGCAAAAAAGGATGCAAATCTCTAGTTTGCGTAGGATGTATAACCGTAGTGTTTGGCAGAGCTTGGGGAACTTCCAGCAAAAGACTGTTTAATTGGAAAAAGCCATTTCATTGAACCTACAATCTTTTACTCCAGATTTCTATGGCTGAGCAAATATCCAGTGTTCTTAACAATGAATCTGACAAGGACATCAGTTTTACTGAAAAATGTATGGGTTGGGAAGGTTTGTAAAAAATCATCAACATTTTTTTAAATTATTTTTATTCATTTATTTATTTTTCTGTGAATGGGAAATGCTGCACTTCATCTCAGTCTGGACATTGGCAGAGGGATCATCTGTCACCTGCCTTTCCCCTTTACCTTCCTTCCTATCTAGCATGAGTCCACATTTGTAACTACTGATTTTCCCACACAGCAGGGGAAAGCTAGAAGCTAGAAATAACTTAATTGAAAAAACCATCAACAACAAATAAACTGGAATGATATATAATTAATGGGGGGCTGGGTGGAGTGGAGGAAAAGACATATTCTGTTGTTTCCCTTTCTTTCATATATGTCACATAAATATCAGCTTTTTTTGGTATCCTAAAAGCTGAGGCTGTATACTACAACAAAGAAATGGGGTCAGTGAATGTCCTGAATCAGACTCCAATTATCAGAAAGGTTGATTCTACAGAGCAAGTAAAGAAATAAACTTTTGGTAAGATTTTGTTCAAGGAGTGTCACTGAAGAAAACCTTTCATGAAGTTTATTACCTAATACCTAATGATGCTGTCAATAATAAGCCTTTATAAAGCTTAATATGAAAGGTGTGCAAATTTGCTTCCTTTACAGATATATCTGTCCAGACATTGAATTCAAATCTAGAGTGATATTATATGGGGGTTAAATACTGAGTTGAAAGTACTAGGGAATAATGAGAAGGAAACGGTAAGGCAAGGCGGGGGAAAGGCAATGGAAAGACTTCAAACATACACCTATTATGTCATAAGGCACTAGCTTATACTAAACAGTTTTAGAAGGTGGAAATATTTTTTTCCCTGAATCTATAATATCTGCATTCTTTCAAACACTGAAAAGATTATCAGAAAATTAATTCCTGGAAAGATAAAAATATATTTTTTAAAATTTTAGAAAACAGTTTCATAAAAAAGAAACTAAAATAAATTATAATGCATTCAAAATTATAATGCATTTTTAGGTTTGTAGACTTAAAAAGGTCAGCAACATACAGAAATGAAATAAATAATATCTAGAAATCTGCACCGATAAAATAAGTCTTTAAATCTTACAGAAATTACATGATGAAAAGCAACAATTTATGAGCAGAGACTCAGGTGAAAAATTGTTCAGAGCATCCCTGCATATAAGTAAAACAAAGCCTGCATGACTCCTTACCTTACAATTTAAAAAAGAAAAAAAAAAGAAAAAAGAGAGAGGCTGCTTGTGTAGGATCACAAATAAAAAACGAGGAACTTGACAGCAGAGAGAGCTACATCTGAAACATTAATTGTACTTTGTATATTCTGTACC
>VFFE01007006.1:678630-805376 GCA_008921705.1 Burhinus oedicnemus
GTTAACAGCTCATTAAAATAATACTAACTAATGTACTATTCCAATTTACCAATTGTTCCCTTTCTTTCTCTTTTATTGCATATTTTTATTAGAAATAAAGTTTCAAAAGTGGAAAACATTTTCCAAATCATTCCAGGAAAAAAAAATATGCAATTTCTTCTTAGCAAACTTCTTTATTTCCAATTTTGATGTACAGCAGAGAAGCTAATAGAAACAAATTGTTGGCAAAGGCAATGTCTAGGTAAATGGAGTTCAATGGCGCATAATTTGCCAAAGCCACTCTCTGTTTTGCTGTCAACAAAGAAAAAAAATGCCCCTGATGACAACTGGGCAATAGACTTTTGAAATGGCTTGTTGCATTATGTATGTATGTATGTATGTACGTACGTATTTATTTATTTATTTATTTATTTATTTATTTATTTATTTATTTATTTATTTACAGCAACCTAAGACATACAAACATGCTATCATAGGATAAAAGGAGCTCAGGAATTCTCTTGTCCGACCTTATGCTTATGCCAAATCAGCTTCAACGTCTTAGGCTGCTCAGGGCTTGATCAAGTCAGGTCCTGAAAACCTCCAGAGAAGGTGCCTGCACAATGTCTCAGGGCAATGTGCTGCAATGCTTTATTGTCCTCAAGGGGAAAAAAAACTTATTCTGACATCCAGTTGGATAGAAACCTTTTAGAATTTTGTTTACATTTCAGAGTTCCAGAACTCATTGTTATTTTTTACCCATTAATCACAGAAGCATTGCACATGCAAACTACCTATATACCAGAACACTTCTTTTGGGTAGATACATTTTTTATTGTTTTTTTGTAATTGTACCTGTGTATCCAGTATTCTATACTTCATGTCTTCATTTTGGAGAAAGAACATCTAGAAATGGCTATAAAAATGCATTTTTGTTATTCAATAACAATACGAACTGAAGTACACAATGGAGTAGATAATTTCTGAGGACACTTTTTCTTGGAGTACAGCTTAAGACCATGTAATATTAAGAGTATAACGAGATTATTGTTTTTTTAAGTACCCTGAGTGGATTGGAGCAATTAAAAGCTCCTCCAGTGTTGAAACTCCTAAACAAGGAAGGCAACCTGAGCAAGTTCAAAGAGTGTTTCTCTCAAAGCATGGGCTGTTAATAAGAATAAAAACATTCAGAGGGCAGCTGTATTTTTGACATGGGCTGTTTTTGATTAATTTGAATTTTTCATGAATTTGATGAATTTTTCAGAGAAGCCAGGCAGACATGGTTACTTACGAAATAATAGTAAAGGAGTACCAGGAATGTTAAGAGTTGTACTAGATTCCACAGAAGGATGAAACATAGGAGTAATTTGGCATTAATTGCAAATGTTACATGTGGAAACTGAAAAACTTGCAATCCATTTCAGGATGCAAAGCCAGGATTTAGTGTTCGTTGTGGGGAGGTGGAGGCTAACAGCGGCTCTGCTGGATTGTTTCAGACAAACAGTGCATATGACTCTGTCCAAGACCAAATGCCTAGGGAAGACTGTGAGAGCAAGACATCCCTATGGTATTAAACCTGAGAGTTTTTTCTCAGTCTCCAAAAATTGTTGACTCTGGGACATTCTTGGCCAGATTTGTTTTAAGTACCCTGATTGGATTTTTCTTCCTTTCATTTGTTCCAACACCCTTTGAAGGCTTGTAAGCCCTCAGCATTCAAAATAGCACGTGCCAAAGGATATTATCTTCACATATCATGTGAAAACCTGTCACCTAGTTTCACTTTTGCAGGTCCATGCAAGGATATTACGGTTGTTACACAGTGGTTCTTCAAGGTAGCCTTTTGAATCAGGTCCTGGGCTTGAGAACATCTTCCAAAAGCCAAATGGGATTGCTATGCTTGAAGCAGACAACACTGCATTTCTCTTTTGCTACATTTTGATGCTGCTTTTTCAGTTTTGGGTGTAGAATATATATTTATCTTGCTCAAAAGTGCCATATAACTGAGTACTATGTTGTCATGTTTTTGGCTTTAAAGACCAAGTTGCACTACTATCACCTTAGATATTGGCCAAGAGACTTTCAATAGGAATTGTATGTGATTCATTTCTATCTGTATCTGATCTTAACAAATTACAAATATAAATCCTGTATTTGGAATATATTGTCGTAAAGAGGAACTGAGATTACACTGACAATGTATTTTCTGTTCAAAAGTATAAATTGAATCAGCTACTCAGCACTAGGAATTTCAGAAATCGACACAATGTCATCTCCAAGGAAATACATTTTATGACAGGTTCTCTGACACATGTAAACATTTTGGTTCAATGCCATTATCTAAATACAGGCATCTCTTACTGTATTAGAACCCCTATGATACCTAAGAAATCTGCAAGAGGTTGGCAAATATCCACGCTGGACCTACGCGGCCCCTTCAGGAGAGGAAGACGGGGGCTAGATGGTATACCATAAAGCATCCCAATGATGCTAAAGCCCTATGTCTAGGCAAGTAGGGATATCCAGAAACCACCAGGATATCACACTAAAACACATTTTTCAATAGCAGTCCTTTAAGCAATGACACTGGGACTTTCTGTCCTAGGAGGCTGTGGAGGTAAACAGTATCATCAAGTCCAAAAAATGATTAGAAAATTAAAGAATATTATGCCCGTAAATGGATACTATAGGAAATATGGAGGAATGTACCCTCTAACTTCCATAGAAATTGGCCAGGCTTGCTAACACTCCCTAACACACATTCGCTTTATCCTTTGTTAGGGAGTGAGTATTGGGTTAGGTGCGCTACTGGTCTGACCAAATAAGGAATTTCTTATGTTCTTATACCCATAACGGAGTCCTACTTTGCAGCATAGGAGAGGAAGAGACAACTCTTTAAATAACCAGAAGTTTATTTGAACATTATTTTACCTTAAGTAACTTTGATCCGCAACTTATTTAAGATCTAGATTTCCCCTTTTTTTTCCCATGCCAAAACTCTTTCGTCTGTGGGCTCTCTGGGCGATTCCATATAATTCTCCTTTTAAAAGAGATTACCTGTTTTCACCAAAGAGAATTCCCTTTTGTTAATAAAACTTCTCCCTGTACAGTTAACTCGCATATGATGTGGACAAATTATTGGCATTTAACTGAAAAATCCCTTTAATAAAACCATATTCATTCAGTGATGTTCAATGATTAAGTTAACCAAATGCTTCCAATTAATTTTCCCCTTAATTTACAATGAAATTCTATAAAGAGCGATGCACTTAGACACAAGAAAGATTTCCCATTTTCACTCAACATGAAGGAGAAAAGCGATAAAAATATATGACCAAACTGATGTTAACTTTAGCATAGCTATACAAGTTTGCTGTGGCTGAGCCATAGCTCTTAAAAAAAAAGAATTTCTGAGAATCACTAGTCAGTGGCATAATTGACTTTTGGTGGCTTCAAAAGGCCATGAATACAGCTAATAGTTTTTGGCAGTTCCACAAGCATTAATCACGATCAATGTGCAATATTAAATAAGGCTCCTTCAAAATGAATATAAATTAAGACTGTAATTCCATCTCAGCCTTCTGGTGACATGAGGAAACCACTCGAGTTTCACTCTCATGGTTTATGATGTCCCCGGAAGCCTTTGATGGAATTATAGCCTTATTAAGTACAGTTGGGGTACATTATTCCTTAAATTATTGCCACTACAAGTTATTATTCCCTCTAGAAATTAGAACTAGCTGTACTTTCATCAACCATGTAATCTTGAAGTAAGTTGGGGGGAATTTCACCGTGGGAGGGTATCTGCTTTCTAATTTCTGTCCCTACTATACATGCACAGCTTGGTAGAGTTGTTAACACCTAATATTAACAAACAGCCATCACATTTTTTATTTTGTTTTAAGGAACAGTATTCACAACTATATAATTGAGTCATCACTGATGTTTATATAGCATTTTACAGGAGATTTCAAATCAATTTTTTAACCTTTTTTATATAAGATTGTTTAACCACCAATAAAATAAAATAGTATTCAAAATGACAGATGAAGATGGGGGTATACAGATAGCCTTTTAGGAAGGCACGATGTAAGTTTTAATAGTATTTCAGTAAAGACACATGCAGTTGTATCCTGAATAAGAAAAAAGTGATATGTAATCTTTAATTCCTCAGGATAGTTCAAGCCTTTACCTGAAGTTCAGGAGAGCAAGACGAGGACTTTTTGGTTTCTGGGCTGTAGCACAGGTAAAAGCAGTGGTTCTGAGGAAGAGCAAGATACATACTGTATCAGCCAGAGTGGCTATTTTAGAGGTTTCTCACAGTATTACCTGCAAATTATGGCCCACAAAAGCAGTGCTCCTATGGGAGCTGGGAATGCTGGAGATGCTCCAGCTGGTCTGGGACCCTTGCTGGCTCAGGAGGACAGACTGATCTCTCAGCCAGTACTGTCCATATCAAATCCTATCTAGTTTATAATATCAAAATAAATTTTCGTATTTCTGTCATTAACAGGAGTAGCATATGTATTGCAAGTTATTATGGGCAGGTCCGACTTGGCATAAGATGTGTACAAGTTCTGCAGCATTTCTTAGCTAAAAGGAATGAAGCTGGCTGGAAAGACTGTATGATATTTATAAAGCATGTTTCTAAGATAAGAATTTTTCTTCCCTAATAATAGTTTAACTCATCACAGCCTTACCAGTTTAGTTAGCTTTGTGTATTATCTTCTTTCAACAGTTTTCACATTGCCTATGCTTTTAAATAGTACTAAGTATTATTCAGTGCTACATACTGAAAAGAAAACATGTTAAAGAAAACCTCCAAGTGTAGCACATATATCGTTAAGCCTAAAGGAGTTCAGGGCTTGTATTCACTTTCTTTTTTTTTGTGTTTTTTTTTTGTTGTTGTTGGTTTTATTTGTTTGTTTGTTTTCTTTTATGTGCTATTTTGAGGACTATATCAAGTAGAATGATTTCTGCAACCTGTTCTCCCACAACTTTTCATATTGTAAAAAATATCCAGTTATAACTAAGAAACAATAAAACTTGTCACTACATTGTTTAATTCCTATAAAATTTTGTGAGCTCCTGGCAAAGATGGAGTCTCCCTTTTGAGTGAGTCTTAGAGAAAGAAGAATCCTTGGTTACTCAGAGAAGTTATATAAGACATTTATTTGCATCTCCAACAATGGGTCAGAAAATGTGGCCTTGTACTAAGGAAACACATTGAAAGATATAATTAAATTTTAAGATGCTATTTTATTCACATTTTTGGAGCGGTTGTATTTTTATGAGTGCAGCAATCCTGCTACATGCCTGTGAATACTTTTGTCTTGAAAAGATATATACAGATCTTCTAGTAACCAGTGTTACTATTTCCAATGATTTTGGCAATATATTTGATATTTATAAAATTAAAAGACGGGTACAAGTCTCTGAAGGACTGCAGTGAAAATGATAATATTTATCGAAGATGAGATCTGAAAAATATAGCATGTTGTTTTAGCTTAGCTAAATTGATTATTATTTAAAATTCAACTGCTTACAAATAATGCACCCTTTGTGTAAGTTTGTTTTCTTTGGATTTGAATTTTCTTTATTGAAATAAGGTTTACTTCTTGCAATCAGAGGAAAATTCTAGCCTGAAATAGCATTAAAAAAAAAAATATTTAAAGAGTCACAAAAGTCATGAACTCTTCCTATACTGAAATATAATTTATTTTTTAAATATATTAGAGTTGTCATTTGGGGTTGTGAATTTCTGAGGACCAGTAATTTTTTTTATTCACATTGAGGGCTTGCTTTTGAATAAATGGTGGCATGAAATGTTATAAAACAATACGTATCAATGGCCTGCTTTTTAAAATCCATTAATAGTTTGCAGATGTTTACAGACTAGGGATGGTTGGCTCAATAAAAATGATGTGTCATGGCTAGTATTAGAATCATACTAAGAGAGAGATAAGTACAACACAGAAACTAACATAGCTACAGTGATATAAGACTTTGTCTTCTTCTATTAGGGCAAGACAAATGCGATGAACAGAATTTTTCTAATATGTGCAACTCAAAAATATATTACATCTGAACAATCAAGAAGTACTGGGGTAATGCCATAACTGTAGCTAATGTCTAAAATCCTGAGAAAGTAATGATCCATATTAAATTCCATGTGCCACTTATAAATGGCAACAACAGAGAAAGTAGATGTGTTCTATTGGTTGCATTTTTTTAATCTAATTATGCACTGCTTAGTATTATGAATGTACATAAATTTGTCTTTCAAGACTTATAAATTTTAGATTTAAAGCCCACTACAAAAACACACTGAGTCACAACGAAAGATGATGGATAACAGGAAGTATTTAAAAGGAATTTGGCTATTTACAGTAGTCTTTTTTTAAAATGCAATTTATATGTAAAAGAATTAAGCATTTAAGTAACATCAGATGTTCAAAATGCATCTTAAGTAACAATACAAAAGTCAATTATAACTGGACAGGCAGAAAACCTCCTGAAAGCGATAACTCACAGGAGTGACAAGTTGATAGCTGCCATGGATAACATTTTCAGGACACTTTATTAGGACTGTATGTTTTTCACAGCTTTACTTGTCTGTTTAAGGTTAGCCCCTCTGAAATTCCATTGAACTAACTGATAGATTTAGGTGAAAATTTATTTGTGTCTTTTAAAAAAATTTTCATTGTGACTTCACCTTTCCAAGCTAAGGAAATTCAATAAAGTTTAAAAAAAAAAAAAATGATAAGACAGCAAAAGAGAGGGACTTGTCCTGAAACAGCTAAGGTTGCCATGACATGAATATTACCAGAGATGTCAAGGACCTAAGTCCTAGACCTTTTTTATGTGACTCAGCACAAGAACTGAAACTGTCTTCCGGTCTCAAATATGTGACCAAGCTATGATGCTATTTGCTTTTCAAACTCTTTCCCTTACTTCTTCCTGGTATTTTGAGAACATTTCATTAAAGATGACTTCTGCATATGCCTGACTCTGAGCATGGAAGTTTTTTGTAAGATCCAGTCTCAGAGAGGTATTTACTTCGATTGTTGGAGAGCTGTAAGAGACCAATTTACTTTTATTGTAGTATGGCAGAATTTATGAGATTATTGCTAAGTAACTTCTTTAGGGAGGGAATTTAAAGGATAGATGGATGAGTTCCAGTAACAGCAATCCCATAGGGTTGCCTTGCCAACTTTCTCTGTTATCTAAATGTTCAGCTTTCGCTAAAACCTAACTCACCTCTGAATCCCGAAAGGAAAGTAGCCTCTATCACACAGCAATCTGCTTCTTCCAGGCACTGACCTGAAAGCAGTGCTGACGACGTTCTTCCTCCCCATGCTCTTGCAGGCTCTTTAGTTCCTTTTGTGCCATTAACAATAAACAGATTTGTTAGTTTTTAAGTCCTGAGAATGAAGAGGAACATGTAATTTGGTTTTGCATTCCTGGAGTGTTACATGTTTCCTAAAGAGCTGCAGCTTTCCAGGAGTACTTATTGTAGGATTCATACTTTTATATAGGGAGAAATTATGGCTGTTCAATTTCCAAGTGCCCCTTTCATCATTAAGTTTCATCACAACTGAGTATTCTTCAACTGTACTCATTTTGTAAAATAAACACACAGAAAAAAAACCACCTCTGAATTCAATGCCGTAGTTTGCTTGTTTGTCTGGGTAATGCATTGCAAAATTGATCTCATTGCTTTGTGCTAAGGTATAAATATGAAAATATGGTATTTAAACATTGAAGTACTGACATGCAGGGTATGACTTTAACACCTTGCATATCACAAAAGTAAATTTGAAACGTTTGGTGAATCTCAGGCATAGTGATAGAATTACACATTTTATTTCTTTTCTAATTTAGCATATGGTTCTATTAAGACTACTGTTAATAGTTTTTACTTTTTTCACTAAATGAAAATAAACTAAAAAAATTAGGAATTGAAAACTTAGAGTTGAAATTGCTTCTTGACCAATGAAAAAACATAGTTCACAATAGTGAGATTTTAAAAGCTTCTCAGGCCGTCTCCTGTTTTCGCCCCTGGCTGTACACTGGATCCCCAGCTGAAACGGAGCTCTACAGGAACCTGCCTCATGTCCAGTGTGACCAGAAAGGCACACAGCTGGAGCTTAATCATCCTGTTTGAAACTAGTACTGAAAGAGGCTTATTTCTCTGAAAATTTCGTTCAAGTATTTTTAGTCAGAGTACCTATGGATATTCTTAGAAATGTGTGCTAATGGTTAGTTTAGACTGCTATATCCTCAATATACATAGCTCCAGTGGGCCCTACTGTATGATTTTAAGTACGTAAAATTCATGTATATGAGCAAATACAGAGGAATCACTTCAGTAGTTAGAATTTTGTCTTCAGTTGCCAAAGTTTATCCACCTCTGTGGCCAAAGAAGGTATCCATTCAATAGGTTGTGACAATACTAAAGAAAACTGTAGTGTAGAAATGAAGAATATTTGAAGAGACTGACAATTTTTTTTTTTCAGTTTTAAGGATCTTTCAAGGTAATAAGTTAATGTGAACATTGATATGATATGACATTAAAATTTTCACCTCATTATTTAATATACTTAGTTCTGATAACTATTTCCTTTATGAGAGACATCATTGAAATAAGGTGCCCAAAAAGTCATCTCAGCATTGGTGCATCACCGTCTACTTGAAGATGCATATAGGCTGTATGTACATTTAAACAGCTCATAGAAACTTCTAGATTTGTGAGCCAAAGTGTAATTATGAGCAGATAGTGCACGTAGATTCATTTTATATAGGTGTTCTAGCTTGTGAATATACACCTCTTCATCAACTTCACAGCAAAAGTGAAAACAAAAATCAGGCACAGAAGTTTAGTGGTTTGAAGGGCAGCAAGAAGAAATAGTTAAACAGTGGTTATCTACAAAACTCCTGACAATTTGTACTTTTAAATTACCTGCCTCAATTGTAAAATCTTGTGATTCTGAAGAGAAAGAATAAAAGTGGTAAGTCCAAGTTGGCAAGGAAAATGTAAAAGTTGCTATTGCTACCATTTCTTAAGAGGTAAGAAAACCTGTGTAAAAAATATCCATATTAATGAATTAATGTGAAGGACAGAACAGGAGAAATCTTAACCTGCTTGGACGTCACAATAGATGTGATTCCTTCCAAATCTACAGATCTCAGAAAATTTGCATAGAAGTGAAATTATTGTGGATAGAGCAGTCCCTCTATTAATAAACTCTCTACAGTGTCTTTTTGGCTTAAAAAATGGTAAAAGGTCTGTTCTACATACGACATCAGTTTGACAGCTGAAATAATTAAATTAGGTTTGCAGACTGAGGGGTTTTGTTTGTTGGATTTTTTTCATGTAAGTTCTAATACTGACCTACTTCCCTATCTGGACACACAGGTGTTTAGAATCTGTCATCAAATTTTCTGATAAGTTAGCTTTCTTAACTTCAGTGAAATTACTTTGGTGAAAATGTAGCCCCAAAAAATATATACTCCAGAAAGCACATCTCTACAGTACTTTGGAAGGGCATTAAGGGCCTCCATGTGGATGAGCAATACAAAGACTAGACCTGGAAAGATGATTGTTTTTCAAATGTCATGATAATAGATGCACTTATTTATTTATTCATGTGTGATCACAAGGTAAAATAGCGGGGAACCTCTTTAAAAAAAAAAATAGAATAAACAGTAATGGATCAGAAGACTATGCTTTCCAGTGGTCTGTTTATCCCCACAGTTGCAATTTTCATGTGCTAAATTAATGCTGAGCTATTTCTTCCCTTATTAAGCTGGAACTTCTGCATTAGGAAGGGAAAAAATCAATCTAGGCATTCCACTCAGTATATTTTAGAAAAGGTTTGAGATATGGTGTGATTATGAGATTAAAATACGAAAAAGAGTGAATTTTACCTAATAAGAATGATTATAATAGCTCCAAAAAAGCACAGCTATTGCATGATATAACATCATGTTATGTATCTCATGTTTTGAACATTTAAAGTTCTATTTTATGGATTCTGTCAGCAGGGAATCTAATGTAAAGCAATATGTTTTAATGGAGTTGGTGTTGTGCTGCTCTAATGGGGAGATTATAAAATTATAATTGGTGTAATCCTGCCTCTATTATATAAAATGACAAAACTGCCATTTACTTCAATGGGAACAATACTAAGTATGCTGTCGTAATTAACCTTCTCCATCCCTCTTGCTTCTCTCAAATAACTACAGAACACTTTACAGTTGGTACCAGAGATTAGGGACAGATTAAACAAAATAAAAGAAGCAGACTGAGTTGATATCAGTTAACAGAGCAACTCTAACATAGGAACGGAGGTTAGAAAATAGGCTAAAATGAACTGAACATGAAGGGGGAACATCCTGTTTTTCACAGGCTTTGCAGCATCTCTTAGGAACTGTACTGATAAATTGTGCATAAAGTTCTTTATGTGTGTTGCTAGAGTCAGCAAACCATTTTTGTGAAAAATGTAACGGATGGGGAGTGATGCTGCTGAATAAAATTAAAAAAAAAAAAGACAATAAAAAGAAGTGAGACACCGTTATTGATCATTAACGCAATGTTACTGACCCTGCTACTAAAGTTAACATGCTATTCAGAAACCTCTATTCTGAAAAGGGTAAAAGCATATTTGAAACTTGTTTTCTCTGCACATGTTTAGGGAAAAAGGTTTATAAAAATAAAAAGAAGTTAAGATTTTTCACTTCAGTTTTACCTCCAGTTGTTAATCCAGGAGATTAATTTTCTTGTAATTCACAAAATGAACTGCCTCCTGTGGAAAGCAGATTAAATACAAGGTGTACTTAGTGACTGTGAACACTCTGATCTGGTCTTCATCTCACTCACAGCGATACGTTTTCTCTGACGTGCATTCTTCTTCTTTATTTGGATCTCTCTTATAATTTGATCCATACCTTTAAATGCCCGAAGTACTGTAGGATCAACAGGACATTGGAAGTAAAATATCCTTCTGGAATGGGATAGCTAAACAGTTACTAAGGAAAAGTGTACATGTAAATCCGTGTGCACTTTCTCTTTTGACAAAACCCAATTTAAATGAGGAGTAAACCGAAGAGTGGCCAAAGCAGCAACCTCTTAAACTTAGTCACTAGAGAAACTATGAGGTCAAATCACACACTGACAAGAAAATCAAGCATGGCTTTCCCCTGAATATGAGAATGCTCATCCGCAAAGGGAGAGAATCTCAAAGCCAATGAATATTTATATGTGTTGTACAATTATTGTTGAATATAGAACAAGAACATTCATTAGTGCAGGAACCGGACCCACACTTTCCCTCATTCTAGGTAAGTGTTCAAATCATTACACTCCAAGGTCATACCGAATCCTTAGTATAGGCAATGAATATTTCACTATACCACTCAAAGTGTAACAACTTCAGCAACAGGGAAAATGGGGTCTGCACTACTTTGAAACTAAAAATCCTCTAAATTCACAGATTTATTGTTTTTTTCAGGTTTTTTCGTTTCCAAAACATTTGACCTCATATGATTATGCTTATAATTTGAATATTGTAAAATGCATGTGTTTAAATTACATGGAGCTTTTATATTTTGTTTAGCTAATTAGTGTCATTATTATTTAAATCTAAAAATATAGCAACCATATTTATCAACCATTTATATATATATATGGAGTTTGACTATATTATATATATGTACAGTATATAGTCTTGGCAACATGGCTACATTATGACTATGAATTCATTAAAAAATAAATTAGTTCCCTCAGCAGCTGCATTCTTTCCAAACAAAGGGTGTGGGTGCAAATACACCTGATTATGGGCCCAGTATAATTGTGCATTGATTGAATTAACATTCTTCTTGCCTTTATTCAGAATCTTATATTCACAAAAATTAGCTGTGACTTTCTGCAGATCACCAATATTTTGCATTAACCTTGGCTGAGTTATTCCTCTGCAATATTTTATTTCTGTATTTCAAGATGTGAACTGCAGGTTACTTCATGTGCCATATTCTAGATTTTGGGGGATTTGATGATTATTTCAGTGTTAGTATGTTTACAAGAAACAATAATCATGCAATATATTCCTTGTATTTTAGTAACCAGGGATTAAATTATGGAAATATAGACTAGATTTCTCTTATAACTTTGTCTCTTCCTTTTACAAACAGCTTAGGAATACTTATTTGTTATTGCTTCTTTTGATAATCAAACATCCAAATAGCTTTGGAAGACTTTAGTGATACTTATGAAAAAGTTACCACTGAAAGCACATTTATGAAAATGTACATGCATGACTCCATTCACGTATGTCTGTATCAATGCCTTTATTTAGAGATTAATTTACAGTAGAATAAAATTAGTGAATTTTCAGTTTCCCATCTGCACTCATAGAACTTCATATTAATGCTGCTTCTGAGTCACAGCTTGATAAAAGTTACATAGGGATGAAACATTTTGGTTATATTAATAGTTTGATAAACCTCTAACCATGGTTCATTTTCTAGTTTGAAAGCAGTCTAGATAACTTAAAATGCAAAATGTACATGCACTTCCTCTTTTGCTTCTATCTGAAATACAGTGAAAAGTTTTTGTTTCCTTATTTCTAACCTAGTGAATACCAGGGAGTACTGGAAATTTTGTGAGTGTCTTTCATTAAAATAATCTCCCTGATATTTTATTACCCAAAGGTTTGCTTTTCAGATCTGGCACCTAATATCATTTATTCCAAAACTGATGAGTGTTGTCCAATTACCTATTCTTCCACTTGAATGGTAACTGAGTTCTGCTTAAGGACTCTTACGCATTGTTTGAATAAGCCTCTGCAACATTTCCCAAGGACAGTAACAAGGTACTGTGCTTGTGAGACTGCTGCACAGGTACAAAGAGAGTTATGAACCGTATTTTATCCAAGTGCCATGGACAGCTGGAGGGTAAGGGTCTGGTTCTCCTTCCACCTATTTTACACTGGTGGAGTTGCTTGCCATGTAGCTTATTGTACATCAAAACAGAATCAGGACCTTTGTGCTTGAGAGAGCAAACTCTTCTGAGATTTACAGGTGAAATCAAATCCCTCCACACAAACCCTATAGAAAGGTGAGATAAAGAGGAACACAGTATTGTTCTTCATGACACTACATGTTGCTCACATTTATTGTTTTCTCTTCCAGTTGTCCTACGTAAACTACTCTAACAGACCCAGATTTTCTTCTTGCCTCTTTACAGTTACACTGAAAGCTGCAGGATTAAACTGTGTACCAGAAACCAATCCTGTCCATTGTTTCAGAAAGGGTTATTAACACAGTTAATAACAAGGGTTATTAATGGTTATTAATATGTAATGAAATGTTTCAGATGTCATTTCTCATGAAAGCTGGACATGACTTTATTTTGCTTTTGGCTCTAAAATCATAGTGCTAAAGCTATTTGGTTTTCCTCTGTTTTTTTGACACCAGACATGATGTCCAACAGCATATGTGCTGTCAGTCAGTCTTATACAGAAATTGTCAGCTTTCTTCCACAGTGTGATCAGTGACCTTTCACCACATGAAGGGGGCTGACTTGACAACACACCTTCTATAATTTCTCACAATATATACTTTTTTGCTGCCATAGATGTATTGACCTTCTAATCACACAGACATGAGACTGCTGGCAGCATAACCAGCTCACTATTTTTGTTGCCCATTGTTCTTTTTTTAAAAAAACCTCCTTTTTAAATTTCACATATGTATACATAATCATCCAATTGTTTGATAGCTGTTTGTACATTTATTTCTTACAACAAACATATTATAAGGATCTATATTAATATTAATTACTAATTAATAATATTAATTTAACTTATTCGGAGAATAATCTTTGCTCATATATTGCACAATTCTTACTTGCTCTAGTTTACAACAGATTTTTTTTGTGTCAGGAAATGGGTTAGGTTCAAAATCTCAAAATAGATATACAACTCCAATCTGGATACATAAACCACCACGATTTGAAAAGAGGTAGGCAGTTACACTGGATTTTTTTAATCTGCAAAAAGTGGATGCCATGCATGTATGGATTTCAAGAGGCTCCGTGCAGGTGTTGTTTCTTTGTGAAGACTGTCTTCAGACTTCTCCATGGCTTAGGTTAAACTGGCTTTGTTGCCCCAATGACCAAGATGAAATACTTGGAGAAGGATGGAGAAATCATTTTGCTATGTAGACAAGACAGCTTCCCCACACATCATTTTTCAAGCTAGTGTCCAAAAATACCTGCTATGCACCTGGTCCCAAAGTCTTTGCCCCTGCTCTTTGCCAGGCTAACGTTGAGCCAGGTGTTACTGAGCCTGAGGTTTTATTCCCCGTCGTCCCTGACCTGCCGGAAAGGAGAGTGCTGGGGATCTATCCTGTGGCCACTGCTGAGCTGGGCACTTGGTGTTAGTCAGCATCAGACTCAGAGGGTCTTAAAATTGTGATTTTTGCCACCCTTCCCAGTCTGGGGGGTAAGGGTCTCAGCAGCTGCCCCCACGGCTTGTGCTGAAAATTGGTGATGGTGTTGATACGATGAGTTTTCAGGAGTGGTTCTTCAGCCAAGCAAAACGGCAACCTTAAAGGCTAGGTGCAAGGAAGCAAGTGGAGTGCTCTTCGCACAAAGCTCTCTGCGGCAACTTTTTTAATCTACCGGTGTCCCACAAAGTTTTACAGAGAAAAAATGTGCCCTCTGTAACATATAATGGGATGATCAAAAAGAAAAACTTCAGAAAGGCTCTCTTTCACTTTGAGATTGTACTGGTTTTCAGAGTTTCTATTTTGCTCCTTGTTAAAATCTGTAGACTCTTAGCAGAAGAAGTCTTTCTGAGGAGGGCAATGAGAGAAGACCAGTCTTCTGGGGAGAGCTGTTTGGCAAAGATATATTATTTAGTCTGCTGTTGACATTTGTATTCTATTCTCATGTTTGTTGGTTTCTTTTAAACACACACTCAAAATTCAGCTAAGAATAGCCTGCAGAATATGAATTAGTTTTATCGATAGGGTGAAAAAAATGACTAATCATTTTGTTCTGTTACATATTTCTATGTTTTACACTGTATGATAATTAATCATCATCTATACGTGTGGCTCTTTGCGTTGCTGTTATGTATTTGTTACTCCTATTGGTGCACTTTCAGATGGTCACTTCTCTAGTCAAATATTCAGCCCACCTGCCCAACTTACATGTGCAGGCTTGTGCATTGCTGGTTCTGATTCTTAGTCAGGAGTGAATATTTTAAGCAGGAATGGCCCAAATAAATTATTTTAAACATATTTCTATAATGCTGGAAATAGCATTTAGATTCTCCTGACTGATCAGTGATTTGTCATTTATACCCTGCCATTTATCAAATATTTCAGATTTTTTTTTGTCAGGATGTCTTATGACACAACAGAGAATCTAGAGAAACAGAAATTGAAGTGACACTTCAGCTTGCAAGTGTACCATTGTACAGGTTTTTGGTTGGGATAGAGTTAAATTTCTTCATAGTAGCTGGTATGGTGCCATGCTTTGGATCTGTGCTGAAAGCAGCGTTGATAACACAGGGATGTTTTAGTTACTGCTGAGCAGTGCTCGCACAGCCTCAAGGCCTTTTCTGCTCCTCACCCTGCCCCGCCAGCGAGAGGGCTGGGGGTGGGCAAGAGGTTGGGAGGGGACACAGCCAGGACAGCCGACCCCAACTGACCAAAGGGATGTCCCACACCATGTGATGTCATGTTCAGCACTTAAAGCTGGGGAATAAGGACAAAGGGGGGACATTCTGAGTGATGGTGTTTGTCTTTCCAAATCACTGTTAGGCATGATGGAGCCCTGCTGTCCTGGAGATGGTTGAACACCTGCCTGATGACGGGAAGCAGTGAATGAATTCCTTGTTTTGCTTTGCTTGTGTGCGTGGCTTTTGCTTTACTTGTTAAACTGAACCCACGAGTGTTCTCACTTTTAACCTTCCAATTCTCTCCTCCATCCCACCAGAGGGGAGTCAGCGTGTAGCTGTGTGGAGCTGAGCTGCCTACTGGAGTTAAACCATGACAACCATAAAGACGTCCCAAAACTTTAACTGGATAATTCTGGTGCCTATTTTTCGCTTGCTTGAGGAATTTATTTGTCATCTGCTGTCTTTGAAGCCACTCATATTTGTGCCAAGTTTTGCTAGAGCCAGCAAAGTTTCCTGATGCTATTGTTTCCAACCAAGCTGCCACATTTAGAGGATGAACAAGAAATGCACAAATGTGTGCTGGAGAATCTGTCATATGTGAGATATGAGCTATGTTCCCTTTTCTGGTGTGTAAACATCCCTTATTAAATATTACACTTTATCAGGATTTATTTTGTTTGCTTGGGTTTTAGGGGGAGTGGGGGACGGAAACAGCTTGCCTGCATTTTCTCAGCCATCAGTTTTTCTTAAAAAGCTTTATCCTTATTAGAACTAAAGCTTCTTTATTCCTCCACAGCTCTGTAGAGGTTTCTTAATATAAGAGACAGTCTTATTTTCAATTTATTATTGTTGCTGTACTGTTCCTGCTATTGATTTTTCTCTTAAACTTTTTTTTCTTAAATGCAAAGTTATTTTTCAGCTTTAGGTGAGAAATTCAGCCAGTCATTTTGTTGGTGGATAATTCCAAGCATAGCATAAGGATTTTTTGCTGAACTTGTCCATAGTATATTTTTTAAATTCTCCGTTATTTCTTCTACCATCTTCTTATTGTGTTATTTCCATACTTGTTTTTCTTCCTTTCAGGAATACCTATTCGGCTAATCATGGTTTCTTTCTATTCATATACATTATCCTTAGATAACTGATTCAGGAGTTTTCATAAATAAGTACCAAACTTAAACTAAACTGATAAACTATATGATTGCACAAACTAGATAATTATGAATCAAGGCTGCAATTTTATAATTTCTGGTTTAGAAGCCACCTTTGGTCATTCCAGTTTTTACAATCTTCTATCCGTCTGTGACCATGAATATCAAATTTTCTTGCCTTTACTTTTCTTCGTGCTCATTTATACTCCCCCTTTTAAACTAAAAGCATTTCTAAAGGATTTTCTTGGACACATTTTTTAATTTAATTTTATTTTATTTAATTTTATTTTATTACCACAGTATTATGGTGATTCTGGAGTCCGCGATGGAACAACAGTGAATACTTGTCTTTGTTCAATTACTTTCAGCTGTGAATATTTGCACAATAAGTTTATTCAGTATCTATACTGAATTTTCTTTTTTTTTTTTTCCTGTTTCAAAAGACAGAGGCTTTGAGGCATATATGATCTACTCATTTCTGGTTTTCTTCAATAGCATAATTATAGTCTAAGATTCATCTAGTTCTGGCATGTTAATGGAGTGAACTATCACATTAAAATAGTGTATATTGTTGGGCTATGTTCAGTGTAGGTATCCTCCTACTAGAAGTAGTTTCCATGAGTTTTGATAGGTAATTATAAGATGGTTCACTTCATAAGTATTCAGATTTTTTTGTAACTGTAGAAAAAATACTGTATTGCTCCCAATAAAAAATATACATGGTATCTCATATAATCCATAATATATACATGTGTGTCTGTATATGCAACACCTGAAAGAAATCAGGTAACACTGACGGTAAGCTTTGAATTGCTTAGTTGTTTAGTTTCAGCAGATTTCTTTCTAGATGCAATATAAGATTTTCTAAATTTAAAAGTTAGCCCTAAAAACCTCCTCCTTCAGTTAAAAATACTTTATCATTTGAGGCAAAACTGGTGAAACGCTTTTTGCAGTGGTGGGGTTTCAGCACTACTTTTATTACAGACTTCAGAGAGGCAATCCTACATAACTGTCCAAGAACAGACTCAGTACAAGCAATTAATCCACTGATAATGTCAGCAGTCAGGGTCTTTTAAAACGGATCCCAGACCTCCAGAGGAATAAATGTCAATATTTAATACCCCTTCATCCTACACCAATAAACTTCCTGTAACAAAAAGTGGAGGGTGTTCAAATTTATCTGTGGGTCAAATTCAGACCAGCAAACTAAGGTAAATCTCCCATTAAGCATATGCCTACCAACTTTCAGGATAGGGACAATACGATAATTTCATTTTTGTAGGTAGGTTTGAATAACTTTGTTCAGTTACAAGCTTTTTGTCCTCCGAGTCTGTGAATGATTTTCAAAAGTATTAACTTTCTACAGTAATAAGAGTTCAAGGATTTTCTAGTTAAATGGGCATAAGAATCCAAAATTAAAAAAGATTTGTTTCCTGAATTATTTTTATAAGCTCCACAGTGCAAGTGACACTCTCTACAAGTTTAAATTATTATCCAGTGACATAAAAAAACAGAGCTTTACTATGACCCGTTCATAGCTTGGAAAGAATAAACCCTTTCAGATAGAGTTGTGCTTCATTGTACAAACCCGTGTTACTACAGAGATTATATGTTCGTTGCACATAGGTTTACAATAGAAATTAATTGCACAGATCAGAATATATTCTAAAAGAGAAAGGAACAAAGAAATCTTTCTTTATAGGCCTTAAATGCTAAATATATTATTTTAATGGTATCTTCAGAATCCTTCCATTTGGTTTAAGATTCTGGCAATTTATGGGCCAATAGCCATTTCCAAATAACTGAGTTTAAAAATAAATAAAAAAATCATAAAGCGCAAAATGGCTTTGGGGCCACAAAACACTAATGACAGGGCAATCAAGATTCAAGGGGACAGTTTAAGTGCTAACATTTTATTTCTTCCATTTCTGGCAGATGCTTTAAAAGGCCTCTCCTTCCAGCATTGCTACTGCCACTTGCTAAATACCTCACAGCCATTTCAAATTTTAACATAAGAATTAATATTTTACCTTGTTCTGGTTCAATTTCTTGAATTAGAATGGGTAGACACCCACCACTAACAATATCAGCCTCTCTTTCATCTTCTCCCTTTTTTATTGGGCAGGGAATATGACCATGTCAGAAATATGACATAAAGCATCGAGATGTGGGGATAAAGAGTTAGAACGGGAGACCTCTTGCTGCCCTTCATCTAATTTAAGTAGTGCTCACTGGCTTTTTTCTTTAGTGGTTCTTTTCTTACAGGTCTGTTGTATGATTGTTATGGGCTCTTTATTATTCTTTTCTGTTGATGTTATGACTTTCATGCTCTGGCATTAGGTAGGATTTTTTCTTTTTCCAAACTGGGAGAAGATCTTTTGGCAGTATCAGGGAACTGGAGTTTGTTTAAAAGGTAGAGAACTGAGAAAAACCTTGGAGAAATACTTGTTTTGTCACAAATTATTGCAGATTTGCTGTGAGATAAAGACCAAAGAGATAAAGGAAACCACAGGGTTTTATTGGTAAGTATTATTACCTGAAGGAGAAAGGGAGAGCCAATGATTCTGCAGGTAAAGATTTCAAAATGAGCAAAATCCTCTGAGTGGGATGATAAGGAACTATATGATGGAATACTTATTATCTGGGGAGACAACTAACCACTATATCATCCATAAATGCATATATAAGGGTTTGAGACATAAAGGGCAAAAGGGCATATTACCCTTCCTCACTCTTCAGCTCTCATTACGGGCTGCCATTATATCCATTTCACTTTAATGAGTGCACAAAGATGAATAAGATAAATAACTGAACTGAGGCCATAGTCTTGCAGGTAATGAACAAGATATTTGAAACTTTGCATTAAAAATATCCAAAGAAAGGATCTACGTTCTTACTTGTGGTGGATCAGATGTCATCTGTTAATCATGGGTGGCAAAGTGCTACAACCAAAAAACTAATCTGACCTGGTTAATAGGATTATTATTAAGGTCCTTCATAATTTGCCTTTTGCCCATTCTTGCATCTTTCACTCTTTTCTGTTTGCCATATCTGCAGTACTACTGGATCCATGTCTTACTCCTCTGTCACAGCATTCTACTTTTTTCTTCAAATTCCTTATTTCTTATTTAGAGTTCACCTGAAATTTGATGTTCACACCAAGATTGGAAACATTTAGAATATGCTAGTGTACTGGAATTGGTCAATATTTGTTTCTGTCTCTAAATAAATATTCAGTAGTATCAAGATTTCCTCCTTAGCACAGGTGAAGAAACCCTACTTAACAGGTGGGAAACTGGCCCAATATTGACACTCATAAGTAAATGATTGAGCCACTGCTATATACTGTCAGGCATGCTGTAGCAAGAGACAACCTCAAAGGCAACACATCAGAAGATTGTTTTGTTGGGTTTAGATGCTAAGAGGAATTTAAAAACTTGTAGGAAAAAGCAGCCTAGCAGCAGTCTACCACAATGTTTCTTGCCGCTTTTTTCTCAGTTTGTCTCTATGAAGAGGTACCAGCAGACTCCCTCCTCTTCATTGGCGCAGATTTTGAGCCATTTTCAGTCTTGCTTTCCAGCTCCCAGAGCAGCATGCAAAGCAGCTGGGCAGACAGGGAAAAGCAGAACCACTTCTACCACCAGTAACTCCCCTCTCAGCGGGTGGCTTTCTTACAGAAATATTTTGTGCATCTCTGGAGCTGGGCTATGAAAAGGTAAGAGTGAGTGATCTGGAGCCACACGCTTTTGCAAAATATTGGCTATGAACATTTGTAAAGACCCAATTTTACATTCTATCTGAAATTATTCGATTTTTAGCGTGTCCTTCCATTGCTCCAGACCCAGAGCAGATTTATTATTAGAGGTTAAAAGAGCTTTCAGGCAGATAGGATTTGCAATATGCCATTTGAACAGACTCCTCAGCCATTCAGTACTGAGAGGCTGAAGCGCTGATGCTGCTACTTGTTTTCCGAGCTATAACTTATTCTTTCTACCCTATGTCTCTTAGAGCTTTTGTACCGCCTCCTGCAGTAGATTTGAACATAATGGCTTCAGCTGAAACAAAATTACTATGAAAATGAAAAAGGAAGCACCGGAGTTGAAACAAAATGGGACAGAAAATTTTTATTCCACTATAGGTTATATGTATTTGAACTTGTGTAAGGTACTCAAAGGATACATAGAAGCTCATTACTTCCCTTGATACTATAAAATACACATCTTAGACCTAGAAATACTGAACAATGAGAACCACCAGCTACCTTGAATGGACTGCAAATACCTATCTAAATGATTCTTCAAATCCAGCTGATATAAAAATATTCTCATTTGTTAGCAAGAGAAGACAGAGACACCTGCTTATATAACATCTACATGCATTTGAGAATTTCATTTATACTTCTTGGTCTCTCAGACTGCAAGTTAAAAACAACTCAAACAGACAAGAAGAACACAGCAAAATAGGAGCATTCAGGCTGTGTGGTGTACAATAATGAAAGCAATTTAGATACATCTGGGATAATGCCACATTAACTGCATTAGTGAAGCATTTTCTCCCATAACATAATCTGTCAATGGTCTTCTATAACTGACAAAAAAAACCTTCTTGTCAATTTTTTTTTTGCATATCCATATTTTCTCTAACAATGGCTTTTCTTCTTTGTGAATTTATGCATTACATCACAACCTGCACTCTTACTGCTTCATTATGAAAATTCAGACCATTCACATGCATTTTATCTGTGCACTTTCACCATGCATATTCAGAGAGCTCTTCTATACATGCCTCTAAAAGCTGCTTTGAGACACAGACAGAATTACTGTTCCTCTGGTGGGAGAAAATATGGGCTTTGCAGATGTAAATATATAAGGATGTCTGACTATTGGAAGGAGAGAAAACAGATACTAGATTATAGCTTTGCCTTCCTTGTTTGCAGGTAGGCTGGAAAACCAGGGACAACGTATGTTACGCCTCTTGTGTGAAACCTCCAGCTATACTCTAAAGTAATGGCTGGAAACAGCTAACGTAAATCTGCTCACAAGCAGAGTCAAGATCTCTGTGCAATCCAGACATGAGGCAAAGAACTGTCTCTGCAGCAAACAGGAGCAAAGGAGGACTGAGAGAAGAGTCAAGCTGGGAACAGGCTGAGGAGTGCTACCTCTTCACAAGCTCTGAAGATCTGCCCTCAAGGTCCTTAAATACTTTGAATTCTTTGGCAGAAATCAGTCAAGGCCAGCTCCTGACATTCCCCCATACACTTCATCTACTGGCTTTGGAGAACCCTTGCAGACGACTGTAGAAATAACAGGCTGGTAAATTCTGAAAAGCTGAGGCTCTTCTGTCCCTTTCAATGATGCTTCACTGTAAAGGCAGTACTGGCAATTCCAGTTCATCAGACAGGTATTGCTTACAGATCATTCCTGTCTTTCTCCGACCTCTTCTTGACCTTTAGGACATATATCCCTATTGCTGTAAATACAAAAAGTCAGGCAACTGGCAAAGATCTGCAGAAATATTAGCCAAAATTGGAATGTCATGCCAGTTAGTTCTTCCAATAACACGTTTGCAACACAACCAGTGTGAGGCATGCCCTGAAAAAGAGCATAAAATGCTATGCATCAAGAAAATGCCATTGGGAAAGATCTGCAGCTGTGAGCAGTAATTGGTAAAGTGCTATCATCAAACCCCACATGGTCACATATGCAGAGGGAGACTCAGCACATCAAGTGTAAAATGAAAGCTGTGATACAGGCAGACATGAAGCCAAAGGAATATTGGTCAATATGTTGAAGCTGCTGGCCGAAGACAGATTTCTTCAGCAGTCTCTAAAGTGTTTGCAACTTTGAAACTAAAAGGAAAACATTGTAAAAAAGAAAATCTGTTGTTCTAGTTAGTGGGAATAGCTGGTGTAGAGAAATATTCCACAAAAATGAGGTGCAGATGCTGGAAAGATGGATCATTATCGATGAGTAATACCACAGTGTCAGTGCTCTCACAAGCATGAAAATGATATACATCATCACTAATCCCTCTGGATTTATTATGTCACATGGTCAGTCTACATTTCTCCATCTCCATCAGGCAAAGGCTGTGGACGCTAACCAATATAACTGATGTCCTTCAGTCACAGTGAATGGATGAATAAGGAACACAGATCAGTAACATCTCGGAGTATAATCGTGGATTAGTAGGCTAAGACACATGAAATATGTGCTGGTATAAAATATTAAACTAATTATGAAGAGTGGTTCTGCCCAGCCAACACCAGATGCTTTGATTCTGGCTACTAATCTGTTTGAAACACAAGACTATGTCACTTATACGTGTAGTCCTGCACACTGGCAAAGTGCCCAGAGACAGCGAACCTGTGGTAGAATGGTGAGAGTAAGAATTTTTCATTCTCTTTTCTAGATTTAAATAGTAGTCACAGATATTTCCCTCCCTCTTAATTCATTATCCTACATGTTGAATAAAACTAAGGCTGTATCCCCAAAAGAAGAGTTAGATTTGGGGAAGAAGGAAAAAGATCATAGATACCAACTGGTCCTCTGGCATTTCAGGCATCATTCTGCCTCCCAGCAGAGAGAGGGAGGTAAGATTTGGAAGAGATATGGAGATCCCGAAGTGGCTACAGTAGGTCCCATGTTTCCTTTGTAGCTCCTTTGCTGAGTCAAGGAATGAAGATTAACTGAATGTCTTGAAAATCTCTGGTTCAGTGATATTGGGTATAATTTTCTAGTCTGCATGTGCTCTTGGACAAGGACCAACCACTTGGGAATTTTTGTATTTAGGCATAAATCGGTATGATGTGACTTTGGGAAACATCTTACTACACAGAAAGAACAGGAGAATCCATTTACTTGAAAGTGCAAATACTTTTGCTTCATCATAGTTACTCTTTGATGATGTATCACACTGCATATTCAAGGCTGCCTGAAGTCAAAACCAGTGAAATTTGCATGGTTTTGTTGGCAAGAGCCAGAATGTAATTTCTAATATCACCTAAATAAATTAGATGCTCAGCTGTAGTGATAAGCGGTGAAGACTCCTTAAGTGATTTTTTTTTTTTCACCTCTTGTTCAGAGACTACACTCTGGAGGAAAAGATCCACTACTGCTAATAAATAAAGCAATAGTTTTAACTTCATAGACTGAAGTGAAAGCAACAGAGAGTGCAATACTGGATCATATGCCACAAAGGCTTGTGCTGTGCTTAGATCTAGCTTCTAAGATGGTTAAAAAATATTACATTCGTATTTGAATACGTCATCCTTCTTTCCTCCCTGTCCACTTTCCTCTTGGATACTTTTACCATTTTCAATTCTTAGTTTTCTTGCCTCCTGCAGTATATACAGAGAGAATTAAGACAGAAGCCTGCATTTTTGTCTATGGTATTATATCAGAAGAACTGGTGCATTTTACTGCATTTAGTGTTATGAAATGCCTTGGGTTCACCCTTTTGCAGGTGATCAGAATGGGGATCAGACTTCCTGTTTTGATGATTTACTTGAAAAGCAGCTGGGCTTTGTTTTAGGGTGAATGTCAACCTTTCTGTCTTACCTTGATACTTCTTTATTCTTGCATGGCAGGCAACCAAAGGAACAACAAGAATTGGAGAGATTTGACCTATCTCTCTCAAAAGTAACTGAACCTAAAAACAAGAACTCTCTGATTCTGGCTTAGAGCATTTATTCTACTAGCTCCTGCAATCCAATTAAAAAACCCATAAAACTGAGAAGTCTACAGTTTGTTTGAGTTAAGCTTATTGTCTGATTAGAAGCTCTGACTAAGCAATTGTATTATCTGATACAATTGTATTATATAGGAATACAGGGTGTATTTAAGTAAGAAAGCTGTTTTTCTTGTTGAATCAAGGGAAAGTTTCTTGGTTCAACTACTCTGCACTTGTTTTTTTGTGATTTGCAGAAAGAGAAGATCATAGATTTTTTTTGTCCTATAAAGAACATGTCTACCAGCTTGCATTTGCAATTTTATTTTATTTTTATTTTTATTTAACCACCATTCATCACCATTTACTCAGCAGCACGCACCGTGACAAGAGTTTTAATTCAGACTCCACATTTCCTATACTGACTTTTTGAGAAGTGCAACTGTATGATATGTTTTCTGTGTAATTTTTCGGCACTTGGGAACAATTGCAAGGTTCTAGGGACATTACAGTTTTCAGAGTGAAATCTCTGATACAGACTGCTAGTCTGTATCTTCCCTTCCTTTGTTTTACTCATGTTACCCTCAGTTTTTTGATGGTTCTGTCCATTTTGGGGAGCAGCTATTTGCTTTCTTAAGTCCTGTTAATAAAACTGCGTGATAACATGAACCATTTCTCTTGATAATCCCCACATTACTGGTAAAGATTCCCCACATTTGTTTCTCTTCTACACACTTCTTTTTTCTCTGAATGCTGTTTCTTAGCACCAGCCATAACATATACAATGTGTAATCTCTTTAAAATCACTTTATTTTACACAGCTTTTCCAGTGATCTGAATTGCCTAATACTTGCAAGTCTTTTCAGGTCTAGGTTGCACCTTTAATGGTAACAATGGAGAAGGGGAGGGACTGAAAGAGAAGAGTAAGAAATCTGTGTTTGTCTGAGGTGGCAAGGGCAAGGATGCAAGCCAGCTGTGTTGTTTTGGAGGGCCAGATTCTTGACTTACTTCTTGTATGTAGTTATGATGATCCAGACAAAAGTCAATGAACACATCCAGCTTTTTTCTCAGGATCCCATCCCAGTCAGTGCTCAGGACAGAACCGTTCTGTGGGTTAATTAGGGCAAGAAGGCCATTACTCATCCTGGGACCTATTATGCATTGTCACTGGGGGAATTTTGAATGAGGCAAGAGATTGCAGGAAAGTAAAGCAAGGTCTAAGTATGAATGCAGCTGGATCTTGCCTTGGGAAACTGGAGTTTATTCCTATGTGTGACATGGAATATTATTTTATGCTATCAAATCACTTCAACCCAATTTTTCTTACTTGCTTACAAGGTTCTTCATTTTTCTGGTGTCGTACGTGCAAAAGTGTTTATGAATCAGAGCTAAAATTGTAGTCAATAAAGCAATACTTTAAACATGAAAAGTGCTATCTAATGCTAGGAATGCTGAAAAATCAGTTTCTAGCCACCTCTCAAACTTGACATGCAAAATCAATTGATACTTTTGACCTTAAACACATTGTGATCCACTAACCCCTCTTTAAAATGTATATAAGACCAAATACAACCCCCTCATTTTAGAGAGGTGAAAGGTTGGGAAAATAAATTGGTATTTGGGAAGCCATCACATAGTAGAAATGTGTGAATTATATTTCTGTTTTTAGAACAGCGTTGGAAGAGTAGGCCATTAATAATACCTGAAACTACACATAGAAAATAAAGAGAAATTAAAAAATTGAAAAGCTTTTCATAAATGATTTCCATCCAAGCTGTGCACTGAATGAGGAGGTAGGAGACTCGTTAGCTTCTAATGCTTGTGATCACACTGTTAAAGAGAGTATCATAAGCACGAGGACTAAATTCAAATCGCACAAATGTGATTTTCAAATAATTAACATTGTAAGCTGATAATGCTTTTAACATTATTTTATGGGTATATACATATGCATTCATGCCTGTGCATGTATGTTGACAAGCTCAGTTACAAATCACACTCAGCTATTAACAGATACCTGTTTAGAAGTCCGAGACACTGTTACGCGTTTCAGGGATACCTTGAAAATATCAAGCTTTGGCTTTTAATGTATTTAGGGAGCCTTTCTTTCTATTTGTTTTTAGCTTTAATCACATAGTTGGAAGTAAGGTTTCATCTGCCACCAACATGTAATTTACACCAATTGTGTAAAATTGTTGTCAAATGACCTTGTTAATATGGCAAATGACATATAAGGGAGGGTATTTAAATGAGATCTAAATGTTTAAATGGCTCAAAATCTGAGTATTAATAACATTCAAAATGTTGACTGTGCTACTTGAGTCTTATAACCTTTCTCAAATGGATCCTTAGTTAATTATCTCTAAAACCGGCCTTTTAAAACATTATGCTGTGTCTAGAGATTGATATTTAACTTTTTTTCTATTAATCATATTTAGTTTTAAGATTTGGAAAGGTAGTCCTCTAAGGTTCAGCTGACATTTAAACAATTATGTTGAGACTTAACATTGATATATTTTGGTTGCTTAACCCTTCTTGTCAGCAGTTTTGTATTTTATGCAGACCTTGCTGGTGTGACACTGGCATTTATAGCAGAGTGTATTTATTTTAATAGAACAATTCTTGTTCTTGTAGTTAAAGTAGTTACGCTTATTACTCTAAAACAAAGCAGTCTGAAGCTGTAATCAATCTATAGGCCACAGTTCCACATGCAGACATGCATATCCCTTGTGAAAACTGATGCTGTGTATTAAACTGCAGACTTTGTATTATGAAACCATTATATGTGTTTCCCAATTTAAAAAAGAAAACAAAAAAACCCCAAACAACAAAACAAAACCCCTGTAAGTCGAAAACTTATTTCTCAGTGGATAAAGTTGACAGCATCGGCTTAGGGCTGACTACAAAAACTGGATAAGTTACTCCAAGAAGAAATCTTCATGACACAGATTAAGGAAGTTGGGGGTATTTAAGATAAAGCAACGCTTCTGTCATACTGTTGCTTATTGCATCTTTCAGGACTGAAGAGTTTGTATTCTGGCTCCATCCTAACTCACTGTTTCTTACAGTAATTTTTTTTTGGGGGGGGGGGAAGATGATGAAAATCAGAGCTCACTGGAGATACGGTACTTGGATATTGGTCTCTTTAATCAAACTAGTATTTGATTTTAAGGCTGGAGTGGCATGTGCTGTCAATGCGTCACTGCCATTTAAACAGCAGTACATGTCCCTTCTCTATTTCTGTGCAGTAGTACAAACATTTGATGGCTGTGCCATGCACTGGAACTAATCTAGCATAAAATAAAATAGAAAAAGTAAAATGAAAGTTGTCAGTAAATTGGCGATGGACAGAGGGAGAAGGAACTGCTGGTTCGGTGGAAGTGCTGGTTTCAATTCATCAGCTTCTACTCATTTTTTTTAAGAGATCAGAAGAAATGGGCTGAAAAATGCTCATTTACATATAAAACCATTCTAAGATTAATTAACATTTTAATGCCTCTGAAGTTTGGAAAATAATAATCAGTAGATAACATATAGAAAACATTAACTAACTTTTTAAGATTACTCACTTTTTCAAGCATTGTCCTCTGAATTTTTTAATGACGGCTTCTGAAGGTCACTTATGAACAATTCATGTGACCATTCAAAGCTAATAAACAACCTTATGTGGTACAAATCACCACCTGCTCCCTTTTTGCAAGAAAGCAAGAAAGTATCTTTCAATATCGATGTTTGAGTTCGATATCTACTTTATACAGGAAAATCTAAACAACAGGGTATGAGAATTACTATCTAGTTTGTGTTCTGCTCTCAGAAGCTTTTTCTTGAATGCTCCTCATGTCTAATCTGTGTCTCTCATAAACATTACTGCTTCAGGTACTGTCCTTCCCTAAGGAGGTGGGCAGAGAAGCCTTTTCAGCAGGCCACGTCTTTTTCGGTGGTAGGAAGGGCCAAATGCAATAGCATCCTCTTTCTAGAGGGCTTGGCTTTCTGCGAATGCATAGATTGATGTAATGTTCAGTAGGTCCAGAGAGAAAACCTATAATGTATCAAACAGAAGGCTTAATATAGCCTTGTGATACTTGTATAAAAAGTGCCTGGCTGCACAGGCACAGGTTGGGCTTCCTGCTGCTGCCGCTGCCACTGCCAGTGGGAAGACCAGGCTGGGACGAGCAGTGCGCGCTCGGTAGCCTTTGTCCCCAGCCTCTCCTACTTCCTAGCAGTCTCTTATCTGCCATCCCAAACAGAGGAGCATCCTCTATATAGCCATTTCTCTTCCCTCCCTATGCCCAGCACGGCAGCCAGAACGCACTGTGCCTCTCCTTTCCCTCGGGGTCCAGTGAGCTCCCCTTTCACCAAGGTGGCAGTGCTGGGGAGGGAAGATGAAGAGGGAGGGTGAGTTGTTGTGTGAAGGGAGGCCGCTCCATGGGTGGGAGCTAGTGCTCACATGGAGGGTACGTGAACGTGTGTGTGCGCGTAGGTTGCAGCCTCCCACAGGGACAGGAGGAGGGATCCTGAAATCTGTATCTAGTTCCTGCATGCACCACTCCCAGACTGCCCTTTTTTGAGGGAAATATTTAGAATAACAAAATAATCTTGTCATAAACTAATGTCATAAATGACTGACGCTTCTGTGACCTGAAATTTGATGTTAGGTGGGATTCAGATTTCTGAGAGCATGTCTGGTTGCACTCAGGGGCACCACGGAAGAACCCAGCCTTTTGTTTATGTTGCTCACACAATTCAATAGTTGATAGATACTGCGCTCTATATATACTGTTGGTATATACCTTTGAAAACAGTAAATTCCTAAATTTATGCGACAGCTAGGCAAACAAGAAAGGATGTAGGGAGTTGAAATATAGAAGAGGTGCCAGGATTACTCATCCTTCTCCCACTCTCTGTTGGTTATACTTCCCTTTAACAGTAGAAGCCAACAGTAAATTTTAATGATTTTTTCCTTCCAAATTTCTATTTTTAGATTTATAGGCGGAAGACACTAGCAAATATTTTTAAGTTTTAGTGCTCACAGAAAGTTTCAAATTAACAGCCTTTGAGAATAAAACCTGTAGCTCAGGCAGGGCACAGCAAAGGCAGGATCTGTATAAGCTTCAGGCTTCTGTGATATGCTTCAGATCTGGGAGTATTCTCATTGCGTGACCTTTCTGCTGAGACTACCAGTAAAAGTATCAAGTAATGCGAACAGTTTTATGGTGTGGGCTCTTGCACTTTTAGAACTGTGTGAACACCATTTATTCACCTTATCTGATGTTCACAATAGTCAAATGGCCTGGTTTTGGTTGCTGTTTGTTGTTACTGATCCTCTCAATCACTCAGTCCTTCAGCATCCAAAATGACCTTTATCCTACAGACTGAGAACTAATTTTGGTGGCATATTAGTGCACTTATTATACACAATATTCAAGCAAAATGTACAGTATTGATAGATTGTCATGTTTGTGAGATTCTATATTTCCAAGTTACCAAATCACACTAAGTGTTTGTTTGATGCTCCCTTTCTGTATCGTTCTCAAGCGCGTAAGGTACGTATTTGTGCATGTTAAAATGCAAGAAGAGTTGGCTGCAGCGGCTCCAACAATTCCATCTGTGCTTGTTTTCAGTCAGTGATTGTTATTTTAAGGGACATTTGGGGAAAAAATTCTTCTGTTTTCACCTGAAATGAGGGAATATTTAGTGAAAAACATTGTTCTATCAAAACCTGAATTTTTAAAACAAAAATTTTACTTGGAGTTTTCAGATGACCTTTACTGAGGATGGTTGCTGCTTTTATTCTCATTGCCTACATCCCGTTGTGCTTTACAAACCAAATTTATAGGTGGTGACCCATCTGCCCAGTCAGCATTAGAAATTCCTGGTGGGAGATACTGTACAATCACATGGGAAAAACCAATTACTGCTAGCAAGGACTTGTATTCAAAGATAAAACAAGTCTGAAAGTATGGCAAACTATATGAGGGAAAGCATGGATAGCCATAGTAAAAATATAGCGTTACAAGCTCAGTTTCATAGCTTTGAATCATTTAAATGTATAGGGTTTGCTTGTGTGTCTGACCTTGTTGTGATTAATGCTCAGGTCTAGAACTACAAATAATATTCCCCTCTGCTCCACAGGAGGCTTCTTCAGCTTCAGTTTTGCAGGGCATGTGCTAACCAATGCATAATTTCTAAGGGGGTGTTGCTTGATCTAGTGATTTCAACATACTTTGAGCATTGAGGTCCATCTGCTATCCAGAGAGCATAGGAGAAGAGGCAGGAAGCCAGATGTCATATATTAAAGGCCTTGTCTCACTTTGGATGACAACTCTGGAATGCAGTGTTTGGCACATTTCTTGCATCAGTAAAAGGATAATAGGAGAACAGTGTGATCTTCTGATAGCTCATATTGCGTACTGACTTTAGGGAGGACAAACAATTGCTGAGCAGGTCAAGGTGTTAAAAGCCTTGCATTATTTTTTTTTGTCAAGTGGTTTATTTCAAAATGCTAAGAGAAACAGTGAAAGCTACCAATTATGCTTATTGTTTAACAAGTACCTGAATCAGTTTCTGAGTCCTTGGAGATGATGTATACCTCTATAAGTGCATAATTTGAATGCAGATTAAATTTTTCTAGAAGTAAAACTAATTCGTTTGAATTTATACTTTCCTCTATAATTTAGGTTCTGGATGCCATATAATTTATAATAATGAGTCCTTATAACTACAATACATGGAGTAAGCAAGCATACGTTCATAAAGTATACTACTGAGTTTACCTTTCTTCACTGTGCCCTAGCTCTTTGCACAATGTGCAATCTACACTGAACATATGACAAAACCTACCATGCCCAAAGAAAAACAATCCCCCCTTACAGCAGACCAACAGCCTACAATAACAGATGTCTCTCTAATAAAATTTTACCTACTGAGTGTTTCACCATAGCCAGAAACAGTGTCCCTACTTTGTTTAGAGGTGGGTTTTTCCCAGGGCAAACTAAGTTACTTCATTAGAAAGTAAAGTGTAAATCTGTTTTCTATATCGAATCATAGAATCGTCTAGGTTGGAAGGGACCTTTAAGATCATCGAGTCCAACCATCAACATAACACTGCCAAAACCACCATGTGGCTGTGCTGCCATTCAGCGTGACCTGGACAGGCTGGAGAGCTGGGCAGAGAGAAACCTTATGGCATTCAACAAAGGCAAGCGTCAGGTACTGCACCTGGGGAGGAATAACCCAAGCACCAGTACAGGTTAGGGGCTGACCTGCTGGAAAGCAGCTCTCTGGAAAGGGACCTGGGACTCCTGGTGGACAACAGGATGACCATGAGCCAGCAATGTGCCCTTGTGGCCAAGAAGGCCAATGGCATCCTGGGGTGCATCAAGAAGAGTGGCAAGCAGGTCGCAGCAGGTTATCCTTCCCCTCTACTCTGCCCTGGTGAGGCCGCATCTGGAGTCCTGGGTCGAGTTCTGGGCTCCCCGGTTCAAGAAGGACAGGGAACTGCTGGATAGGGCACAGCAGAGGGCTACAAAGATGATTAGGGGACTGGAACACCTTTGTTATGAGGAAAGGCTGAGGGACCTGTGTCTTTTTAGTCTGGGGAAGAGGGGGCGGATCTCATCAAGCTTATAAATATGTAAAGGGAGGGTGCTGGGAGGATGGCACTAGTCTTTTTTCAGTGGTGCCCAGTGATAGGACAAGAGGTAATGGGCACAAACTTGACCATAGGAAGCTCCATCTAAACATAAGGAGAAACTTCTTTATTTTGAGGGTGGCAGAGCACTGGAAGAGGCTGCCCAGAGAGGTGGTGGAATCCCCGACTCTGGAGACATTCAAAACCTGCCTGGTTGCCATCCTGTGCAATCTGCTCTAGGTGAACCTGCTCAGGCAGGGGGGTTGGACTAGGTGATCTCCAGGGGTCCCTTCCAACCCCTGTGATTCTGTGGTTCTGTGAAATCATGTCCCTAAGCAACACATCTATCCAACTTTTAAATACCTCCAGGGATGGCGACTCCAGCACTTCCCTGGGCAGCCTGTTCCAATGCTTGACAACCCTTTCGGTGAAGAAATTTTTCCTAATATCCATCCTAATTTCCCCTGGTGTAACTTGAGGCCATTTCCTCTTGTCTTATTGCTTGTTGCTTGGGAGAAAAGATCAACCCCCCCCTCCCTACAACCTCCTCTCAGGTAGTTGTAGAGGGTGTAAGGTCTCCCTTCAGCCTCCTCTTCTCCAGGCTAAACAACCCCAGTTCCCTCAGCCACTCCTCATAAGACTTGTTGTCTAGACCCCTCACTAGCTTTGTTGACCTTCTCTGGACACTCTCCAGAATCTCAATGTCTTTCTTTTAGTGAGGGCCCCAAAACTGAACACAGTACTCGAGGTGCGGCCTCACCAGTGCTGAGTACAGAGGTACAATCACTTTCCTAGTCCTGCTGGCCACACTATTCCTGATGTAGGCCAGGATGCTATTGGCCTTCTTGGCCACCTGGGCACACTGCTGGCTCATATTCAACTGTCTGTCAACCAACACCCCCAGATCCTCTTCTGCCAGGCAGCTCTCCAGCCACTCCTCCCCAAGCCTGTAGCGCTGCATGGGGTTGTTGTGACCCAAGTGCAGGACCCGGCACTTGGTCTTGGTGAACCTCATACCATTGGCCTCAGCCCATCAATCCAGCTTGTCCAGATCCCTCTGTAGAGCCATCCAACTCTCAAGCAGGTTGACACTCCTGCCTAACTTGGTGTTGTCTGCAAACTTACTGAAGGTGCACTTGATCCCCTTGTCCAGGTCGTTGATAAAGATATTAAAGAAAACCATCTTTAGTACTGAGCCCTAGGGAACACCACTTGTGACTGGCTGCCAACTGGATTTAATGCCATTCACCACCACTCTTTGGGCCCAGCCTGCCAGCCAGCTTTTTATCCATCCAAGCCATGAGCAGCCAGTTTCTCCACAAGAACGCTGTGGGAAATGGTGTCGAAGGCTTTACTAAAGTCCAGGTAAACGACATCCACAGCCTTTCCCTCATCCACCATGCGGGTCACCTTGTCACAGAAGGAGATCAGGTTTGTCAAGCAGAACCTGCCTTTCATGAACCCATGCTGACTGGGCCTGTGTGAGCCCAAATACATGCAGTACACCTGTTATGCTTTTTGTTCTATCCATAAGAATTCCCCAAAGGCAATTCAAATGGTGGGAAAAATTAGAGAAGAGAATGGACTGCAGCTTTCTTATTTAAGTTACAGCCTGTTGGATATTTCACAGCTAGAAGGTTGGCACTACTGCAATCTATTGCAAACAGATGGATAATTTTTTAAAAAGCTACCTTAGTACTTCATTTTCATTCCTAAACACATTTTGTTTAATCATTAAGGGGCAGGTTCATTATTCATTTATCCAGATTGCTACAGCAATAAGATGGGGCAACTAAGCAAACATTTAGGTAGTAATATAGTATTTTTGAAATACTGTAAGTCTAAGGAAATACTGTTTAGTCATGGCAGACAAAACTGTTAAGGTCTTAAAGATGACTTCTCCACTTTTAACTCAAGTTATTTGTACTGTCCAAAATATATTTTAAGCTACAATTCCTCTATAAATGCTTAAATTTAAAAAAAAAAATCCAATAGTTCTGTGATTCACTTTTATAGTACTTTTTCAAATATCACATTCTAGCTGTCCAACCATTTTAATGTATGAGCTGAAGCTTCATTAAAAGAATATACTTTATCTGACTTTAACTTTAATGCTTAAAGTTCTGTGAAAGTTTATACATTTCTACAACTAAATTTATTCAAAATTAAACATTATAATGGCTATCCATAAACATTTACAAATTATTAACTTTTATATTCCAAATACAGTATTTGAAACCAGTAATTTCATGTTGCCCTCTTCCTTTTTTTTTAATTCTTCATAATTTAACCATATTGTGGTAGGTTGACCTTGGCTGGCTGCCAGATGTCCACCCAGCTGCTCTCCCACTGCCCCTCCTCAACAGGACAGAGGGAGAAAATGGGATGGAAAAGCTTGTGGCTTGAGTTAAAGATGGGGAGATCACTTACCAATTACCATCACGGGTAAAACAGACTTGACTTGGGGAAAATAAATGTAATTTATTGTCAATTAATATAGATCTGGATGGTGAGAAAGACAAAAAAACCATAAAACTCTTTCCCCCAAAACCTTTTTCCCAGGTTCAACTTCACTCCTGCCTTCCCAACTCCACTACCTCCTCCCTGGCAGCAGGATGAATGGGGAATGGGGGCTGTACTCAGGCCATAACAGCTCCTCTCTGCTGCTCCTTCTTCCTCACACTATTCCCCTACTCCAGTGTGGGTCCTTCCCATGGGCTGCTGTCCTTCAGGATAAACCTGCTCCAGCGTGGGCTCTCCATGGCCACAGTTCCTTCAGGGAACATCCACCTTCCCCGGTGTGGGGTCCTCCACAGGTTACAGTGTGGATATCTGCCTCAGCATCTGGAGCATCTCCTTCCCCTCCTCTCACCTTGGTGTTCAAAGGGTTGTTTTTCATATTTCTTTTTTTCTCGCTCCTCACACCCCAGGCAGTATTTTGCCCTTTCTTAAGTATGTTTTCCCCGAGGTGCCACCAGCTTGGCTGATGTGTTCAGCTGTGTCTGGTGGTGGGCCTGTTATGGAACTGTCTGTGTTCAGCATGGGGCAACCCCTGGACTCTTCTCACAGAGGGCACCCCTGCAGCCCTCCTGCCAACAAAACCCTGGCACCAACACCCAGTACGCACATACATGATTCACAGTAAAGATCTTTACAGTGGTGTTTTTTACAAACATTGTATGGAATGAGCTTGATCTTTTTCTTCTTTCCTGCCCATAGCTTGCCAATTTTTAAACTCTGAGAACTCTATGCCAAAGTCTCAACTAATTGTGCCTGTCCTTTGGTAACTGCCCATATGCTGTCTGTTCCATCACAGATATAAAGTTATTTAAAAAAACTGTCTTCCCTTCTTCATTCTGTTAATATGTCAATGCCAGTTATTCTGTTTGTTTCGGGAATGAGGGAAGGAGTGGAGAAGAGAGGTTCAAGCAGCTGCCACCCCTGTAGCCACTGGCACATCTTTCTCTGCCACTCACTTTGGTCAAAATGGCACTGGCGGTCCTCATCTCAGCTGGACATAGGTAAAAGTGTAGTTAAATGAATTTGGCAGCTATTCTTTGCACAAATGCAGAGGGGGTGTTAGCTTTGCATGAAGTGGTAGCTCCTGTAGTGGGTAAATTTGTGAAGACATTAATGTGCGCGGGAAATCACTTTGAGTGTTGAATGAGGTGAGTGGAAAGTGGTAGGGTGACTTTCTGCACGTCTTAGGGACCCTAAATCTGGAGCCAGCTCCTTTTGCTCCAGAGATTGGAGCACACTGGAAAGAGCCCACAATTAAAACATTTGCTTTTCATCCCCCAGAATAGCAACAGCTCTGAGATATCACTTGAGATCCATTCTTAACTAATATTTAACATAATTGTAATTTTTTTTTATTAAGTACTGTTGACATTTACCCAGTTTTTCACTGTTGTATATCAGTATAGGTTTCCATCCCCCAAAGTCACTTTCTTAAACTGACAGCAGGCTGATAAGAGACTGGCCATTTTTACCTATTTATAAATAGCTTTTTACACCCTTTCCCCCTCTTTTAGAATTGCAAAGATTTTATTTGGATTTCATGCTTTTGGGAAAGTATCAAATTAGAAATAAATGGCAAAAAAATTTCTCTGTATAATTGCCCAACCTTATTATAATTGCAAAATACACAGTAAGTGCAAGTTATTTAAAACTCTTGCTAGCTAGGAGAATATAAAATGTGAAGTAAGAATCTGAACTTAAATTGAAAAGTATGTAAGATGTAGTAAAATGCTCTTACATGTATTTTATATGATATGGATTTCCATCAGGAAAACCAGACAGCCCTTTACCCCTCTAGTGCTTATATGATTCCACACTATGGTTGTGTTATCTCTCAGTCTGCTTTGCTTGCTACTTCCCACAGTAATAATATCATACAGCATTGGCATTAAAATAAAATTCCTCATAAAAAAGAAAAATACTGAAGCTCATCATGCCTGAACTGTGTTGAAATCAGTGAAAATACCAAGGGATAAATTTAGCTTGGGTGATATGTAGAAGAAACATTAATTATCAGAAAACCAAGAGAAAACATGTCTTTATCACTGATTTTTTTCAAAGTGTTTTACAAATGAACACAGAGTCCCTTTTGAAATCAGTATTCCAAAATACCAGATTTATATCTATTATGGATGAGTCAACAATGGAAATGAATTGGCAATGAATTATGCTTCGATGCTGTTTTGCCATAGTCTTTTAACCTAACTCATAAATACTTGTACTCATAATGGCTGTTCTTCACTTTAAGGTGATTTAATCAAAAAAGTAAATTGTGATGAAATGCTTAGAGCGAGATACTCATATTTGGGTGACCACGTGTAACTCATTTGCATTCTGTTGTGGCATGGTTATGCTAATTCAGTGCTAATCTTAGGTTTTATTTTGTGTGTGATTGTGGAAAAAAAAACCCCAGTGCCATTTATTCTTTGAACATTTCCATTACTATTAACAGTAATTAATCATTTAATCTCTTTAGATGTCACTAAGAACGTGTATTTGACAAGTCTTTTGTTTAACTACAACCATGCTATAAAACCTGCAATCCATCTACCACTTCAGCTACTGTTGACTTCCTAGTTAAACCACTCAAAATAGTTACTTTCATATTAGTGTTTCACTAAAATTCTGTTGGTCAACTTATTAGTCAACTCACAGGCTTAGCCTTCAAAATACACAAGTCTGCATTGCCTGATACAGTTTTTCAACCTGTGATACAACACTTCGTGAATCCATCCCCTAATAGGGAACACTTTCACCTTCAGATAAAGCTAGGAGATCATATTTCTTAGTATCACACTAGATAAGCTTCAAATAATTTTGTTCATTTAAATTTCCCCAAAAGACATTTTTTATGTAAAATGATGATTTGTTAAAATAAAACATTTCTAGGACAGATAGAAATTTTGGCAGATTTTGTTTTCAGATTATTTTTTTTTAACATCACTAAGGCAAAAACATTTCATTTAACCTTTTACAGAATGGAATATCTTTATTTTTTTTCTTCAAGAGCAAGTTGTTAATTATTTTGATTCTACAATAGTTTTAAAATGCTCTAGTAACCTTTGAGAAGTCTGAATTACAATGAAAATTTACTGTTTATTTGTTTTCTGAAAAGTATAATGTCAGAATTAAGCACTGTATTAATCTCATTCTTGTTTTTTAATAACATGTTTTTCATTTTCTTTTTGTTCTGAGCAGGGAGTAAACATCCTAAAGCCCAACATTTGTCAAACAGATAATTGGATTCCTAGGCAGTGTGTGTCTCTTGGTAAAATTTGCTTTTATGAAAATAACTGACTGACAAGAACTCCTAACTGGAGGATTCCACCTGCAAGGGTGTAGATGGTATCTATGAAGGGCAAGAATTTTGATCTTTGTGGAAAGCACTTGTGCATGGCACTGCACGGTTCAACAGACCAATGTAAAAGTGTGAGCCGGTGGGAGCAAGTGGATATTGAAGACCAGGAAAAATACTGTCACAAGGCTATTGAGTAATTTTCTAACTAGAAGTCCCACATAGAGAAACATTTCAGTGAGGGATGTTCTTTGTCCTTCTCTATGTTTCACGTGGAGCTGAGCACTTGCTTGCTAAATGCTGTGGACAAATTAGTAGATGGAAAGAGATGAAAATAATTAAGATGTCTGTTCCTGCCATCATGGAGGTCTTAAAGTGAGACTTCCAAGTCATTATAATCATACCACACCTTTCTGCACAGTCCTCATATTCATTGTCACCTTCTTTTATTCCAGTGTGCTACACAAACATCTACACTTTCAGTTCATTCTTTTAAAGTGTCCAGCTTCTCCTTTTTCATCTCTAATTTCAACATAAGTTAAGAGGACTTAGCATCTGGCAGGATTAAGACATGCTAAATTTGCAGCTTTTTATGCAGATGACAAATACTGATACCCAGTGGGGTGAATCTGTGTGGTCTTTTTACTGGATGCTGGGATCAAGCCCTATGGGATTTGCCTAATTCTGAGGTGAAACACTGAATAAGTGAGATTAAATCTTCTGGAAGATTTTGGCTCCTAAGTTATTTTAAGCATAAAAGTTCCTTTTCCTTTTTCAGTAGGAAAAGTGCATAATAGCTAATTAGGCCCTTAGGGATCAATTTTCAAAACAGTGTGCAGGAAGTGTGAGCACAAACCTTATTTGTTAATGGGTTTTGTGAACATACCTCCTGTGATTTTTCAAAACTTAGAACAACAAAACAGCAACCTTATTGGAGAAGCTCATTTAAATATATAGAATATGGTATCTTTTCCTTCAATGCATTAGATAGATGACATATATTAAGACTACAGAGTGTTTCTGTGGTCATTATGTTTTACTTCCTCAAACCTGTAAACATAATGAAATACTAAAATACATTCTGCTGCCCTGTAGAAGAATCCCACAGTCCTTACCCACCTCCTCTTTCCTTAAAGGGGGAAAAGCAACAAAAGACTAATCTCTAATTTTGGTAATGACAAATTTATTTAAAAATAAAATAAACATTATTAAACATTTCATTGTAAAGACTGTGCAAGGTATTTAGAATGAAATAACAGTGAGCATATAGAAAAATTTCATAGCAATATTTGATCTAATTCTGCATTTAAACTGTTAGGAAAAGGTTCCTTATCATTCACAGGAAAATGCAATAAATGCATGTTATTTTTCAATAGTCTTAAATAGAAAAAAAAAGTGCTCCTTGAAATATAGGAATATTAAAGTACGCTAACAGAAGTGATTATTATCGTCTAGAGTAATGCTGAAGGTCATGACTACAAGAAAAGATTAGAGGTAAGTGGATGCAACTGGAGACAGGGCAAAGCTGGTTCAGGGGAGATACAGCTGTAAACTAAATGCATGGCATATTTGTTTGGGTGTGCTTTCCCCATATTCATCTCTCTGTTCTGAGAAGTGGAGGTGCCTCATTTCCAGCTGGGTCAGAATGTGAGTAGATGAGCTCAGGTTTGTTTGCACCTTTATATTTTGGTATGCCTTAAAAGTCAAAATGAGGACCTGGATCCATGTGAATGGATACTGCTAACATGTATGTACATCCAGGAGTATACACATCAAATCCTGCATGTGGAAAATGAATGTTGTATATGCTGTATATATCTGTATTAACTATACACTATATATATTTATATACTTCGTCCTTGTTCGGAAAAGTGTGCAAATCGAGAAGGTAAATAGAAGGCAGCAAGTAGAAAACGACATTTAAAATACACAAGCATGTGTTATGTCTGAAAGACAGTCCATGCACTGAAATACTTACAATTTAAATAGGAAGGAGAAAGGATGTGAAATTCTGTTTCTATTTTACTCACAAAAAGTAAACAACAAATGTAAATTGAGCTTGGACTTCAGTAGGTCAATGAAGGTTTGCCATTGATTTCAGTGGACTCGGGATTTTGCCCTAAATGACTTTCGCATGGATGCAAAAGAAAATTGTAACTAAAGAAATAAATGTAAGTCTGCTGAACACCAAGCTGGTGTCTTACCAGTAGAAGTTCGTTAGTCAGCTTTAGAGAGCTATTTGCTGATTATAAGACAATCTAAAGAAATCAGCTGCTTCTGTGTTTTTCCAACTCCAAACACTTAATTGCCAAGTTCACAAATAATGAACAATCACACAGTTCCAGCCCACCCTTATTAATAAAAGCTTCTGATTTCAAATACTTGCAGCTTCTATAAATGACAACAATTTCTGTTCTGAGCAGAACAAGATTTATTGTCTTAAATATTTCATTGCTCAAGTGGCATCTATTATCTAGAAAACATTAGATTTCCCAGGGAATAGAAAAGATATTTAAAAATATGTGAGCATAGATAATCACTATAAATTGGTGATTTTATTTCTTAATGTTACTGGACAGTAGCCTAAAGTGGCAAGTTTCATTACACTAGAATATAGATTTGACCAAAGTGTGCAATTTTTTCCTTCAGTGCACATTTAATGGAATAGTACAATAGTCTCAGAATATTTATATTGTGGTACATGATTGGAAAGTTGAGAATGTGTATTTGTTGCAGTTATATTGTTTTATTACTGAATATTGAAATCCTGGCTTTCAGAATGCCAAATTTAAATGGTTTGTTATATATATTCACATTTGGTATAACAGATTAAGAAAGTGCTAACAGAAATGATCATTAACACTGACTAAAAATTATGTGATCAAGTAAGTCCTTCATGTAAAATCTGCTTTCAAATACAAATTTGTATCTCACAAATCCCCTACGTTTCCAACAAATATTAGCTACGATGTCAATTATGGTATTGACACCATAAAATCACGAAGTAGGGCTCTACTCCAGTTTAAGGGAGATTCTATTATAAGGAATGATTACTTGAGCTCTAAAATTGCTTGGTATCTGAATAAATACATTTATTTTCAGCTAGATGTTTTTGTACTTTGATAACTTCCATATATAATCTTATAATTAATCTTTTGTTAGTCTTTTTTCTGCTTTGACTCCTTGACTGCACGCACTGAAAGACAATCCCCTCTCTTAGGTACCACATGCACCGACTATAATTGTTGAACTATCTAGGATTATGGAAGAAGTCTGTGTGGAACGGCTATTCAATAGTATGACTTCGCTATTTCAAGATAGGAGTAATATTTTGCCTACTATGACTACCGATTTTGTAACTGTATTAAGTTCAGCCGCTAGCAGCTACTCTCCTTCAAAAATAAGCGTTCTTACAGGGTCATTGTTGCAGAAAAGGTATTGCAATTTAATTTTTTTCTGTATCTTTGGAAGAGTTGTACCATAAAGACAAGCACTGAAAGAAGGAGGATAGTCCTTCCCTCTCTATCTGGGCTTCTATTAGACAAGAATGCACATCAAAATTTCTACTATTTTCATATAATTCAGCATAGCCTACAAATGCATACTTAAATTTAATATAAACAATTGATTTTTTCATTTAATTTAGTCAAAACTTAGATGAAAAAAAAGTTTAACTTTTGCACACCTCATTCCTTTCTGAGTTATTCATAAGCCATTTTCAGCATCCTTCGGTCTTACTCTGGATGTAACGTGAAAGAACTTCTGCATTTTCCTGTCTGTATCTGACCACCCCACAGAAAATCTTTCTGGGATCATTATTATTTTACTTCCTGACTATTACAAATACCATTTTTCCCCTTCTCCCTTGAGTCATTATTACTGTACTTCTAACCTTCTGAAAATTAGCTGCCAAATCAACGACCTTACTAACTCATTAAGTCCTTCCACCAATGAGTGCTTTTTCCCTGCTGGTGTTCCCTTGTGTCTATAGTAGGTCTCTAACACTCATCTCTGATCAGTTTGTCTGCTTTCTACCTCGCCTAAGGTGCCCACATCACCTCTTCTCCTTTTCCCACAGTTTTTCGAGGTTTTTCTGCCTGACCCTGTATGCCAGAAGGGCCCCTCAGCAAAATTCATCCTTTCCTACCACCTTTGTCACCTGCCAGAGCTGAGCTGGGTTTTGTACTGTTTGTTAAGAACTAATTGATTAGCATTATGTAGTATAACCAGGCTTTTAAAGACTTTTGCTAGCCTCAAAGAATTTCTCACGTGACCTATATATTCTAAAGGGTTCGTAATTTCCTAAAGTGACAATCAAGCTTCCTGAACCTCTTTGAAGCACTCTTTACAATGACTCTTGAAGTTCCTACTTTGTCTTACAAACATAAGTGCATTAGGAAATGCTGGTAAGTGCACTCAGATACTTGCCTAAAGGTACCAATGTGTAAATGCCGTGACTGTGTATGACAAGCACAGCTGCAGTGACAGGCTTACTGGGTTGTTGCTACCACTGAAATCTCAGTATCTTTCAAAGGAGTAAGTATAATAAAATGAGCATTAGGACGTAACAAATGCTAGTTGGGATCATGAATTTTGACAGGCTGAACAGCTGAAAGTCAGGTTCAAATTTATCCTCCTAAGTCAGGCTGGCTTATTATAGGGACACTGTAAGTTTGGCCTAATGTTTATTTATTACTAATGTTTGGGACAAATGGGACCCAGAAGCATTAATTTGTGATGTATTGTAGTGACTGTAGCACCTTGCTGCTGAAGTGTATTGATTATTTTGCCCTTCCAGGAAGACATCTTTGATCAATTAATCACCTAGCTAAGATATTACTCCATAAATTACAATCATATTTGAATGAAACCCGGTAATTATCACAGATGAAAACTGCTCTTTTGTCTAGTGACCTCAGATATTCAATTTATAGAAATAGTACTAATGCATTTCTCCCATTACAGAGTTCTATGGTACACAAAAACAGCAATAAAGTCAAGAAAATATAAATAAAAAGAAGTGAAAATTAGATGAAAAATTTTCCTACATCATGGATGACTGTGGATCCTGAATCTCAATCTTTATTCCCTAATTAGACTTACCAGCAATAAAATTATTATCTAGTTGATAAACTGGAGAGTGTGTTCAGAAATAAAACTTGATAGTTTATATCTTTTAAAGTAGAGATAATTTGCGGACTTAAACGCAAAAGTAGCTGAATCCTTCAGAATTGTTTTAATTGCCCTTATGCAACTCTCTCTTTTTTCTCTCAGGATGTCTGTTATAGAATCTACCTTTCAAAGATATAGATAAGCTATGCATCCAGTGAAGTATGGTGAAAATGGTTATGCTTGACACTTAAATACTGTGTGGATCTGGAAGTATATTTCACTATCAGAGAATGGTATATACAAAGAAAAGGAAGAGTGGAGGAGAGATGAAGGAAATTAGTTTCTGATCTTTCAGGGAAATAAACTTCTGAAAATGACCCCCTCTTCAATTTTCTTTTAAAGCAGGAAGAAGAAAATGCACCTGTTACATTTGTCACAACACAAGCTGCCTAAAGGTATAGTTTGCACAGAAGCTACGTAAAACGTGAGGTGGGTCACCCGAGTCACTGCCCTTCTAAAGTTTACACTTCGTCTCTTAAGAAATCATGAAGATGTTTTAAATTACAAACCACTTTGTTAACATTTTTTATTATCTAAAAGAAGAACTCTGTGTAAATCCTGTGTATGTGTCATTGCATACATGATGAGTTAGATTTTACTTGATTTTTTTAACACAGTGGTTAAAAATGTACAATCCTGAAGAATTTTTATGAACAAGTAATGAGTGTAAGGTGAAATTTGGGCCATTAGAGTTTATTTTGATATTAATTCCACTCTCATATGTCAGCTTCTGTTAGCATATCCCAAGGCACAGGGCTCTGGTAGAATCTTAAAGGGAGGGTGCCAGGAGGATGGCACCAGTCTTTTTTCAGTGGTGCCCAGTGATAGGACAAGAGGTAATGGGCACAAACTTGACCATAGGAAGTTCCATCTAAACATGAGGAGGAACTTCTTTACTTTGAGGGTGGCAGAGCACTGGAACAGGCTGCCCAGAGAGGTGGTGGAGTCCCCAACTCTGGAGACATTCCAAACCCTCCTGGATGTCGTCCTGTGCAACCAGCTCTAGGTGAACCTGCTCTGGCAGGGAGGTTGGACTAGGTGATCTCCAGGGGTCCCTTCCAACCCCTGTGATTCTGTGATTCTGTGACCAGAGGAAAAGACTTGAAGAAAGTTTTCTTCACAAAAGATGTCTTCTCATTCTTCAGTTATTTAATTTAGAGCTGGAAAGTCTACTGCTCAGATTTTTTTTGCCTCCTGGAGGTAGCCTCAAGAGAAATACAGCTAAAACACAAAGACGCTGTTCAGAGGAAGAAGTGCTTTCTTCAGAAGTGTAGTCTTTAAGTAAAGGTGAGAGGAATGTGGGGTTGCATGACTTGGGCCAAATGTCCATGAATCAAAACTTGGGCCATTCTGATACATGTTTAAAGCAAGTTTTGGTGTACAAAGATTGGTTCATTTTCCCAAAGTTAATCTCCAAGAAGGCAAATTGCTCTTGATCCAGTAAAGCAGCTGCCATGTTGGCTGCCAGAGGGATGGGAGGTTTAGCAGACATTTTAAATTTTAGATTGCTGTGGCTCCATGTAGAAGTTTGAGCTGTAAAATAGAGAAATTAAAAAAATGGCATGAAGTCCTTATGTCTTCATCTGCAAGGATGCAGATAATTGAGTTGGACTGTGTTGCTGCAAGCTTATCATCTCAGTGCATTTTATAGCAAAATTAATATGCAGCCAGAAATCCACGCATCCTGACAAAACCATGCACTTTTATAATACAATGAATCTGAGTATTTCCAAGGAAGCTTTCAAGTAGGATATAACTTGTATGTAAGAAAAAGGATCTAAGGGGTAACAAATCATACAACATTTTACAGGCATACATTTAGTGTATGTATAGATGTACATGAATTCAAAGATCAAAAATGTGCAACTTATATTAAGTTGTAAGCTAGTGGAAAGGATTTTAGGAAGTCTGTGTCTGAATTTAAGTTCTTGGGATAGGAACAAGAGTATGCAACATGTGCCTAAGGAAGTTCTCACCCCACGGGCAGACCCCCAATCACCACGGCAGTATAGGTGCAGAGTGGGTACTTCATGAAGTGGTTCACAACTGGCCACTGATTCGAAACAATGAGAGAGGGAGACAACAAAAAGATACAGAGCTTTAATCTCGTTTAACCCAATATGGACCTGTTGGAGGAGGTCCAGAGGAGGGCCACAAAGATGATCAGAGGGTTAGAGCACCTCTGCTATGAGGACAGGCTGAGAGCGTTGGGCTTATTCAGCCTTGAGAAGAGAAGGCTCTGGGGAGACTGTATAGCAGCCTTCCAGTATCTGAAAGGGGCCCACAGGAAAGCTGGAGAGGGACTTTTCACAAGGGCATGTAGTGATAGGATGAGGGGTAGTGGCTTCAAACTAGAAGAGGGTAGATTTAAATTAGATCTCAGGAAGAAATTTTTCCCTATGAGGGTGGTGAGGCACTGGAACAGCTTGCCCAGGGAAGCTGTGGAGGCCTCATCCCTGGAAGTGTTCCAGGCCAGGCTGGATGAGGCTTTGAGCAACCTGGTCTAGTGGGAGTGTCCTTGCCCATGGGCAAGGGGGTTGGAACTAGATGATCTTTAAGGTCCCTTCCAACATAAACCATTCTATGATTCTATGGTTTTATGATTTTTATTTGCAAGAATTAATTTAAAACATAGGAAAGACAAAGAGAAACTAATTAGCTGGTCTTGGATTTAATTTTGGAAAAGTAATTTAAAACACACATTTGGAGTACTACAGGATAAAATGAGTATGAGATCAGACTCAGATCTTGTAACCACCTGCCTTTGTAGAAATTACTCCTTGGATTAATATGAGTAGCTGAAAATTTCTTTGCTTTGTTGTAGGGAAAAGTAAAGTATAATTATTAGAATATTGTAGTTGCTGCTGTACTGTGGTGATTAATCTTTAGCTAAAGACTTGGAGAATACAGTTAGATAAGTCTCTCTTTTCTCACATTTGAGTCAGGAAGGCATTGTCAAACGCCTTCAGACTGCGTAGGGGATAAAAGGCAATGATGGTTTGAAGCTATGTCATGCTAAGTAAACACCCACATGATGGTATGTATGAGAAATATCCTACACAGAGTTCTGGAAATCTTGAGAAGATTTTAGCAGCTCCTGCAGCTCCGTATATGACAAGATCAAACCCAGGAAAACTGTCACACGTTGTACATACACAGCAGTGACTGCAATACAGTGAAAAGCTACCTGAGCTACCTTTAAACCATGTACATTGGGTAGAGGCAACAGTTTAGGCCAGAGCAGCATGAAGTTTAACATGTAAGGCAAAGGTACATATTGCTACTCCACAAACAACAGCGGTATTTCAAATAATTATATCAAAGCTAGTTCAGATGTCTCTCATTATACAAGACAATCAAGTGATACATATTTTTAAAAAAATTTAAAACACCAGAAATAAGAACATTTCCACTAACCCCTAAGGGTAGGTCTGAAAGAAACAGATTGAATTCCAGACACGTGATGAAAAATTCCACTGATTTTAGTGGGGTTGCTCTAGAAACTTCTAGCTTAAAGCAGGTCAGAATCCAGCACTTTTTTCAGACATACGTTCAACAGAAAAACAGATGCAAAAAAATTCACAGCAGTGATTGATGGATGGTGGAATATTTGTTATGGAGGAAAAAGCATATCTGGGAAATCTACAAACCAGGAAACTGTTTTTATAATGCCTGTACTTGAAAAATCATTCCTAAAAACTTAGTATCTTGCAATATTTTTACTAGGATTCAATACGGAGGAAAAATCCTCTATAGAGGAATTCCATATGACTTTGCAATCTACATCAGCATATCATTTCATCTTCAATCTGTTTAGTGATGCGTCCATCAAGGATTTAGGTGCTGAGATTTTTGTGCAACTGAGATAAGTGTGGAAAACTGTTTTCAGATATACACAGCATAATGCATATGGAGGAAAGGGTATGGGGAAAAGCATGAGCCACCAGGTTGCAGCAACAACAAAAATCTGCTTAAGTTGTTACGAAAATTCTGTGGTTTGAAGAAAATATAGTAAAAAAACCAAACAAACAAAAAAAAGGAGCAATGTCATATGCTGGATTTGCATTTGATATGCAACTTACAATGCCAGATCATCCTTTGGTATTCCCATAAAAGAAAAATGTAGAAATGATTAAGTATGTGCATGGTATCAGCATTAATATAAGAGTAAGTTAAGTGGTTCTGGATCAGGAAATGAGATTATAATGAACTCAATGTGATTTCATTGAGGTAAAAGAAATTTAAACTTGATAACTATTCATAAGCAGAATAGGTATTATGTTAGCATTCTGTTTCCCTGGAGGTGAAAGAGCCTTGACGGGGCTGTTTCTCTCATTAAAAAGCTGACATGACTCTGTCCTGTAGGATTTGCTGGCTTCACTCGAAAATTTGCAGTCATCTGACACACGTGTCCTTCTATTCCTAATGGATGAAAAAGTCTAGTTTACTATATACATATACAATTAAATGTCTCCATGGCTGTATTGGAGTGGGAGTGGAAGTTTGCTAAACTGCTGTTAAAACAGATTTAAATAAGAACTGTTGGGCATAGGACCTAATAATTCAAGTTATCTGTTACTAGAGGGAAATGTCAAGATACTCCATCAGTTTGGAAAAGGCAGCAGCTACAGGATAATCATACACATTGGGCCAGATCTGAATACACTATAATTGTACCAAGTCCCTTTATTATTGAACAGGTTCTAAATTATTTGATGAAGCTGTTGCAAATTGGATTCTATGTAGACTTGACAGATAAAAATATTTCTAATTATTTAATTCAATTTTACTCCTCTTTGCAATGAAATAAGACCTATATTGACCTTAAAAACTGAGGTATTAAAATATTGAGTGGATTTGCACATAGACCTGTGGACAGCTAAATTAATTAATTTGGAGTGGTGATCAGTAAGACGTATGTTACAGTTTAAAAATAATAATCAGAACATTTGATTTTAATTCATATCTATGCACAAAATTCTTCCAACCTTAAAATATGTTAAAAGTCAATATTAGTGTAAATAAAAAATCCAGTAATTTTCTCGCCAATTTATATTTCTGTGCTCCCATAGATGACCTTTCCATGGCTCAAAGCAATATCTTGGGAGGATGCTGTTCAGAATCCACAACATGAAAAATGCTTTCTAGATGATCATCTACTCTAAACACATGAACAGACAAACAAGGAAAAAAAATTTCCAAGCATTTTGACAGAAAATTTGAGAAGCATTTGAAGAAAAGTTATAATTAGAAGGGTCTGACCTTCTGCAAATTTTGAATACTTTCCAAGCGTGCAACTTTTATGAGGTCTTATATAGTCAGCTTCGGTTAGAATTTTCCAGTATTATTAATCATCTATCAAAACCCCAAGGGCATGATAGAGGAGGTAGTTTTGGCAGCTGAGTTATGGGCTTGCAGGTTTTTTCAGTGGCTGTACTTTGCACCCTTTCCTCTGTGTCCCCAGACTGCCTGCCCTTGCTGTCTCCTCAGTACGGGATTCCCAAGGAAATGTACCAAGCTGGCAACAGGGGAAATGGATACTGGCATTTGTTAGATACTGTCAACTCTGACTCTGTTTCCACTAGCTACCTTCAAATACAGAGGCAGCAGAGGGTGAATTTTGCCTCCAGAGCTTTGGACTGAAATCCTGAATTGAACATAGACTGAAATTTTAATTCCAGAAATACACAGTACAGGGAACATTGCATAGGAACACTTCATATTTGCAATTTTATAATTATATAACCAAGTCTTTGACAGCGAGCTATAATCTGCCTAAACGTTAATGCTTATAGCTGAGGTTTAAGGTACCATAGAATTTGGAAGTGGCAAACAATTCCAGAAGCTGTAGGGAAGAAAACCACATATTTTCTTAAAGTTGTTTAAGGACTGTTATTCTATTTTTGCTTTTTCATCTTCATTTACCTGCCTCTTCTATTCTGTGTTAACATTATCTAGTACTTCTGTAGAAAACTGACTTCAAAGCACTAACTCTGGACCTTCTCACCTCCTCCTCTTCTTCATCTGTCTTCTGGTTTCATTGTTTTCCCCCATTTCTGCTTTAATTATAGACATTTTACTAGCTGGTTCTACTTGTACTAGCAATGTTTATGACAATGTGTTCTTCTGAGCATCATTCATGAATAGCGCAAGTGTTTGGGTGGCTTTATTTGGTTGGTTGGCTGATTTTTCCTTTTGTTTGTTTGTTTGTTTTTGTTTTTGTTTTTGTTTTTGTTTTTCAGTCCAAGAGGTCCTGGTATATGAATTTCCTAACAAATTTTATTCAGGTAAATCTTTCCTCTCAAGAGAAACACTAGTTTATATATACTCATACACTTCAAATTATAATTTGAAAATTGTTTATTAATGAATTCAATATCTGCATGGCACCAACTAGATTATTTTTTTTTACTTTATTATCAGAATTTTAGACTTTATATGTACTTCAAGACAAGTGAAGTTTTGTACAGTAGCACATAGGCCAAACTGGTACTTAAATCCATGGCTTTGTTTCCACTGGGGCTCTGACGTCAAACTTCAAACAATTCTGAATAAGAGAATCAATTAAAGCAAGTTAGAACACAATAATTTAGAAGCTACTCTCACTTTTTTTTTTTTTAAACAAAACTTACCCTTTTGATGTCTTTCCAAACTAGACCTCAGAGGCCTCCAATAGAAGAAGAATCATGTTCTCTTCATTAACATTCATTAAGCATCAGTTATTAAAAAACCTAGCTTGCTAATAATACCTGGCAATTGGCTGTACTGGTATAAAATGTTGCATTTATGAAGTTTCAGTGTAGCAGACTCAGATTCCATGGCCAGCGTATTCCCTCAGTACCTTTACAGAGATTTCTAGAGGAATAGTATAAATTATTTTCTTACAGTAGCCTTATATCTCATTTTCCTCAGTAAGAAATGACAGAGCTAGATCCTGCAAGATGCTTAAGTCCCTGGTGGTTTCATTAGATACTGAAAGAGCTCCACTGTTTGCAAGATGGAATATATGTACCCCATCTTCAAACTATGGGGTTCATATCTTGCAGTATTCTGAATGTAATCCATAATGTAAAATACTACTGGATCACAAAGTGATTTTGCAGGAGATTCCTAGGCATCAACAAGGAACAAAATGAATTATCATGGAGTTTCTACTAGATATGTGATCTTGTAGGTGGTGAAGAATGACAAGTAACATGATGAACAGTATCTTCTTCCACCAATAGGTGCTGTTGCAATGTTTCTCTACTATGTTGGAACAGCATGAGGGCTAGAGAATTTCTATTTTTCTTTTTCTTGTAGCATAGCTGTCATGGAGAGAATGGTCAATCCAGTTTCACACTCTGCCTCACAGCCTTGATGCTGCTGCTTCTTTTGTGCGTCTGTTCTGGACTCCAAGATCCTGCATCATAATGTTTCATGATAGTCCTGAGCCCTTGCATAAGGAAAGAGATTTTCCAGAGAACTGCCTGTGTTTAAAGCTGTCCCTCCATATAAAACTGCACAGCCTATATATTTGCTGTCTGAAGGGCACTGTAGACCTGATTCAGCTCCCAAAGTCAGCAAAGTCCTTCTTGTGACCCCAGCAAGAGTTGAGAAAAGTATCTACAGATGATGATATATGTATTGTATAATAACAGTGTCAGCTAATGTAAGTTGTCTTCCTTCATATATAAACTGGCCGCATACAGGCTGTGTCCTTTGCAGCAGTGACATGGGCAATGTGATGCACCCAGGAGCTAAGGCCTTGGGAGCACGGCAAAAAAGGTATCGGGAACAATTTGTTAGAATACTTGCCATTAAAAGGGTTCTTTGGCTGTGAAGTGGCAATTTCAATCATTTTGAAATTTGCACATAAATATACTTGTCTGTTAGATGTAACATTTGAAATGTGGAAAAGAAGTAGCAGTTCTAAAAATGCAGAAATGTAGGGGAAAAAAAAAAAAAAAGGAGAGATCTATTTCCAGAAATGTTTTCAGCATAATGAGTCTATTGGAATCTTTCAACCATAACATGTTATCCATTTAATAATCCTATCTGGTTATACCAACTTCTTGTATAATAGTGACTATGATTTTTCAAACTATTAAAATGATGCATTTTATAGGTTTTTAGCTGACTGATTTTAAATGAAGTGTATTCATGTTAAGGAGTTTTTGAATATCTGTCACTAGGGAAGTCTTCAAAATAGATTGTCAGGTAAATGAAAGCAGCAGTAAAGCATCTCACCGAGGAGATACTTCTCTTTCAGTGAGCGGCCACTTCAGAAGTATGCTGAGGAGGGGCTAGTTCTGAGAGTGACTTTAAGTTAGATTATATTCGGCATCAACTGAATTGTCCAAGTGTTCTGGTGATGCAGAGATGATGACCGTGCACAGAGACCTCCAGGCAGTCTGTGACTGAGACAGATAGAGTACTTTGTCTCATTTACTTTGTTCAGTGAATAAAAACCAATGCATACCTGCACATCTGTTTACACATATGTATGTTCTCATATACATAATTTTACACAGAAGGTATATATACTTGTAATTATATATACACATATGTGCATTTATATGTAAACAAGGTGAGGGTGTGGGTGGGTGCATATGGAGGTAGAGACACTATATGTGTATGTATGCTTTCTATACATTTTAAGTACTATTTCTTTAAAATGAAACTTAACAGATTATGCGTGTATAGTTAAATATATGTAACATATTTGAACATAATAAACTCCCTTCCTATATTGTTAGCAATTTTTAATATGAAAAAATAATATCTTTCTATATAACACATTGCTGAGAGCCAAACATTTTTGACGTTAAAAACTAGAACTTGAAATTAAAAAAAACATTCTATGCTTAAATTCTGCACATGTGTATGATTCTTTTTAGGTGATGAGGGAGACTATATAGAAATACTTTTTATGGAACTTAAAAGTCTTTTTTCTAAAGAATGGAAATACTTTAAATTAGAAACAGTCTTTCAGTAATGGTGAGTTGTTTGATTGTTATGCTGTGCTTCTTAATGTAGAACTTTTTCTGCAGTAAAAGGTTAATTAGCTGGGAAATGAAATACAGAAAACTATCATGAATGAGATGGTATTAAGTCTCCCTTTTTCTGCCTGTCTCCCTGTCTTTTTCTAGAATATAGACTCAAAAAGGGCAAAGGTGCCCGTGTAATTGGACATTCCTTAGCGAACTGCACTGTCTTGATTCATACACACAGTAGGAAGTAAATGGATTTCATTTCCCTATAGAATATTACAAGCTTCAGTAGGTCTTTAGTTTATTTTTTTTTTTACAAGAACAGTGGAATTGCTCTCTAGTTGAACTTTTCTAAGGCTGTTTGGTAGGAGTGTGTGGGTGTAAATCATAGACTTTTCTGGCTGCTTCTCAGTTGGTTTTACCGAGAGGGTACTTTCTCACTCCACAGACTCCATCACAGGAACTGATCAGAGGGAAGTAGGTAATCCGTGTTAGCACATCGAGCTTGATACTGTATCAATGCCACTACAGTCCTAGAAAATACAGTACCTAGCCCTTTTCTTTATGTGTTCTGTATAAAGTTTCATCACCTCAGCCCATTGCCATATGCCACTAACCTGGGACAAATCTCTATGAAACGTAATGAAAATGATGAAATTATGACAGCACTTATAGCCACAAAGCACTTATATAACAGCAACAAAAGTTAGGTTAAATTTGACAGAGCTAATACCTGGTCAAATTTACGTCAACAACTATATCTTTGTATGTACAGACGTACTGAAACACAAATATATTAAACACACAAACTTGCACACATACAAGCGCACCCCCCCCATATATTTAGTTTTCAGTCTTAAAATTTCTTGCCTCCATCTTCACATCTTGTGCAACTCTTTTCAGTTCTTTCAAAATTTCTACAGTTTTGCCCTCTGTCATCAGTATTGCCTAGCTGTAACAGGGTGTTAAACAAGAAGAAACTGTGAATTTTAGGTGAATATTAGGCAATTTGACAGTTTTTCACTCTTATGCATGTGTATTCTTAATATTCTGAAATCCTTCATTCCAAGTGTTATTTTCATCCAGCAGAGGAGCAGAAATAGGACTATATTTAATCACAATTCAGCTTGAATTTTGAATATTGAATGTTCATAATTAAAGCTTCTAGACAATTTACAGAGCTTGTAATAATTACAGGAATTAATTTATGAATTTCTTTAATTAAAAATAATTTTGGCAAATTATAACTTCCTCCTGAAAAGTTTAAGAATAGAATTTGAAACAAGGGTTTATGCAACTTTTTCAATGCCTCAAACCCTTCGGTTTCTTCAGAGTATATATGGCAGCTAAATTTTGATTGTAGCAAGATAATTTTTAGTTCAACACATTTATATTCTGTACTTTCATACATACTCAAAGTTAGGGAGAGATGGGCAGAAGTACTAAGACATGTCTTATCATCATCTCTTTCTGACGTATTTGGAGCAAAGCAAAATTTCAGTCTAATAGCAGCCTTGGAAAAGGGACTTTTTACTTTGCATACTTGCGTTTCATATATCTAAGCAGAAATGTATACTGCAATGAAAGCTTCAAGCCAGTGGCACGCATATATTTTGTGAAGTACTTCTTGGACTAGTCAAGGCACATGACATTCCTGTTACTTTAGGATACATCCTTAAGAAACATTAACCAGTAATTCTAAAAATACTGTATTAAAAACTCACATCATGAAGGAAATATAATCCCTAATTTGACATTGTTTCTTTTTATTTTTCAAGAAAAGACCTTTCAATCTGGAGTATAATGAACTTGCAAAATTAGTCCAAACTCATTCAAACTCTCTACTGTGCAATTTTGATGTGTATGTGTACAGGAAAGCAGGAAATGTTCTTGAGCTTGTTATCAAGTGAGACAAGGTTTATTAGTGACTAGAATAGCTTCAGCATTTATTTTGCTCTATTATATTTCACCACCTGTTTTTTTTACTTCCAATACAAGATTTTCCAGTTTTAAGATAAGAAAGGAGACACTGTTGCTTTTCACATTTTAAGTCACTAATGAATGTATATTTAATATACAGGGTGGGAGTTTTTTAGGTTTGTTGCCTATCTACACCTCTATTTTCAGAATTGCACAATGATTGATTTTTCAAAGGTTCAGCACCCAAAATTACAACAGGATTTTCAAGAGCTCTGTGCTGAGCAGCCTTCAGTATATCAAGGATTTTCAAAGATCTCAAAATGTAGTGTCTCAATACTTTGAAAATAACACCGTTTATTTGATATTTAAATGAGAAATGCACAGCACTGGGTGGTCACTTTTTGAAGATGGAGTATATGGAAATACCGTTTTCCATACAAAGGAAAAAACAGAATTGTTAATTAAGATCCAGCCAAGAGTTAAATAGTGAACATACTTATACCTCTTCAGGTCAACACAAGACTGAGTTTCATTCTTTTCATATTGCTTTGTAACCTAGAATAATGTAGAGCCATTTTAATTTATTTTTTTATACCTACCAGGGGTTGTAGGGAACTGAGTTCTGCTTGCCACAGAGATTCCCACACAAATTCAAATTTTGTCTTTTGCCTCTGTCACTATTGTGTATTCAGCAAATACTCTATTTTTAGATTGTAAGGTCTATTTATTGTCTAGTCTTAAGGACTAAACTATAGTACAAATTCAAGCTAAATTCCGGATTTCAGTTAAAAGGAGGAATGCAAAAATATTAAGTGAGTTAATATTCCACTATCCCTTTCTCCATTTTCTACTTGGTATTTATCTGCAATACTATGTTACCTCATGTTCCTAAAAAATATGTGAACCATAATTTTTTTTTTCCAAAAATAAAATACAGTTCAGATTCCTTGATGATGAGCAATATTTGAAAACATTAGGATAAATAGGCACAGACCAAGATGCTACCTTACCTCAAAAAAGAGATACGAGCTTGTGAAAAATAGTGTGTGCGTTTTCTTTTTGCTTTTTTTCCCTCTCTCTCTGTTCTGAAGAGCAGGGATTTCATACTGCCTTTGGAAGAAAGTTGCTTCCTTTCAGTGCAGACACTGAACCCTACGGAGAGGTCTACACTGTAAGCCTGACTCTGTGTTTGACAGCAGACTCTCCTCCCGTCCGGACTGAACAGAAGCCCGGGGTTAGACAGAGAGGGTAGGTGAGCTCAGCAGCAAAGCAGGTAAGAAAAACGGTAGACGAAGCATGGATTCTGCCTAAAACATGCCTGCAGTCATCCTTATGCAATCTAGCTGCTGCTGTGATGGTGCAAGAATGTCGAAACTGAGCAGGCAGACACCTGCAGACTTGCGGCCAAGCTCTGCAGTTCCGTACCGCAGGCTCTTAGGGGGCTGTGCACACAGCTTGAGATCCAATTTTCCTTTACATAGCACAGTAGCGCTCCATGGAGTGATAGGTCCCCAGTAACTCCTAAGACGTGCCCCAAATCAGCCAAGTCCAAGTCAACTGCAAGAGGAGCTTTAGCCCTTGCTGGCTTTTGGTCTGCCAGGCACTGCAGATGCGGGTGGCTAGGAAAAAACAGTGGCCAGCAGGGGGTCTGGGGTCCAGCAGGGATGGTGGGTGCTGCAGGTGCCCACAGCTACATGTGGCCTCTGCTGGTCCCTGGCAGCCCAGTTAACGTTAGTGGTTGTACTTGCAATGATTATATCAATATATAGAAACAACTTTGCTGTCTAGTGAACTGCATTATATCTTTATTAATGTTTTGTTGTCTAAAGGAAGATCTGCCAGTCCAATGTTTTGCAGTCACCTGCTGTTAATTACTAAAATCCAACACTTAAGGGAAGTTTACATTGTTTTAGTTTTTTGTGACTCATGGTATTGGATAAGCATTGACATCCTAACAGAGCGGGGCCAGGCCGCCCTTCCCAGCAGGGCTATGACACATACACTTTGCTCCTCCAAGGCACGTGGTTAATGAACACATTTAAACAAGGGAATGCTATCACTCAATTGTTTGATTAAGTGACTTGTAACAATGGTGAGGTGGTTCCCTATCATCTCCTTTATTGCAGTCTTAAAAATCAATGAGATTTTGAGACTTCTGCTCCCGTTCTACTTTGATTTGGTTTAAAGGAAGAAATAAGGCCCTGAATCTCATGTGAGGAAGGTATGGGCTAAGTAAACGTAAGCACCATTATTGTTGCTTTGAAGGTCTTTTTCTTTGCCACAGTGGTGTATTATGACCTTACAGAGATTTCTGTGTTTATTTTCAGACAGGAAAAGAAAATGAAGCACTTTACATATAATATTTGAGTACATTCAGTTTTCCATATATGCAAATTTGGGGTCCTAAATGAAGAATTTGTTTTAAAATAAAAATCGTACCCTGCATTGTAATTTGACTTGTCTGTATTTCAAAATGTAAAGCAAGTAGCTGTATAATATTCAGTGTCTACATCTGTGAGTACATTTGCCTAGTCTAGCTAGTGCTAAATGCTGCAGTATGTATTTTTCATAGAATCATACAATAATTTAGGTTGGAAGGGATTTCAAGGTCATGTAGTCCAACCTCCTGCATTACAGAAGCCCAGCTTCTCATTTTTTCTCAGAAGAACTCTCAGATTAAGGTTTGAGTTTATTGTTGTTAGTTGCAGCAATTCAACAGTTGTCTTCCATCCATAGTGGAACAGACTTTCTATCCAAAATCCAAAAAAGGACTGCTTTATCTCAATTTGAAACCTGTCCTATTCTACAATCTGCTAAAAAAAATATAATCTAAAGCAAGATGTATATGTGGAAGCCTCATTTAGATATGTTCAAATAAAACAGATTTATTAGAGACTGCTGAAGTGGTTAATCTACTTACATTGGGTTTTGCAGCTAAGCTTTTCTGTTCTTACCAGTCTGATTTCCAGTGTATTAAGTGTACCAGTCTGGCACACTCATAATAAACATTACATGTACTATTCAAGAATTCAGAATAGTAGCTTTCCTTGTAAAGAAAATAAATAAATAAAAATTAAACTGCAGTATTCAATCTTTCATACGACGTTCTTTGTAAGCTGGGAGCAACAATGGTTCTGTCTACACTTTCCTCACAGCCTAATCCACTAAGGGCCTTTACCAGAACAGACCCCAAAATTTAATCCAAATCAGAAAAGTGCACTCAAACTCCATTATAAAAATTTCCACACATTAATTTACTACAGAAACTCCTAGTATGCAATAGTTATTTCATACATTTCCTCTCTGTAGACAATCATGAAGTGTAACCAGTATGGAGATGCCTAACTGAAACTGCAAAGTTGAGGCAGTAGATACTAAGGCAGTGTTAATGCATTGTTCAGTGATCATTTAAGCAGCGCTGTTACTCCTCATCAATGAAAGGAGAGATCAGTTGCAGCCCTGGCACTGTCAGCTCATCTTGTTGCTATGGATGACAACCACAAATTACTAATAATTTTTTCCATTTTATCTCCTACACAATTCTGTCTTCCGACTTGTCTGTTCTTCAATCAAGCAAAAGATAAACCAAAGATCTCATTGCAGCTTGGGGTCTCATATGAGGCCTCACAAGGAGAAGAAATGCTCCAAGAACATTCACATTCATGTTTTGGATGCTGCAGCGTATGTGACAACAAGTAGCAGTCCTCTGAAGCAATTCATATAGCCAAAGCTTCACGTAATAACATTAGTTACTCCAATAGTTGTGTTAAACAACCAGCTCAGGCTTCAGTACATGGCCAGGAATATATATGACAAACGGTGAATTCGCAGTTAAAAGCACTGTCAATAATAGGAAAATAAGCAAAAGAACTTTAGGTAAGGTTTGGAAATTTTACCTCACACTGAAAGACTTCAGTAGTTCTTGCTTAGTGCAGAGAAGGTTAAGGGAAGAGTTGATCGTAGATTATAAATATCCTTCATGGAATCAGATATTGACCACTGGAGGCTCAATAAACTGACAAACAGAGTAAAAAACCAAGACCCATAGCTGAAAATTGAAGTTTGAAAACAATCAAATTGGGGATTATATTCAGCTGTACAAAATGAATGTTATATTCCACTGAAGCAGATTACCAAGGGACTAATTAATCTGTTGTTTTACAATTAAGAACATATATGTGTTGAAAATATATACTGTAGTTCACCTGCAAGTTACTGAACTTTGTATCTCCCAGCTACATGGAGAGAACAATTCTTTCTCTGCAGGAACTGTTGAAAAAGACCTATGGCCTGCTTTCTACAGAATGGTCACTCCTGGTTTTAAAATTGTAGTGGTGCCAAATACCTAAAAGTAACAGAATAAATATTAAAAGATTTTAGATAATGCATAGATCACACCCATTTTGCCTGGACAACCCTTTCATTTGTCATATGGCAATATCAGAAAAATGTTTATTCAAAAGGGTTGCAACCCACAGTCTTAGAATGGGAGAATAGATGAACAATACCATCAGAATAAAATGCATCCATTAGCTCAGTACATCTTCGTTATTAGGTAACTTCTTTATACATGGCATTACTTAGTTTGCTTTCCTAAATAAATGTATATATAGTATAATGAAATATTTGAATGCTACCCACAACTTTTAGATGAAGTTCCATTTCTCACATTTTGTATTTATTCTGTGTTTCATTATTATAGGGTACTTGTTTCATTATATTGAATTATCTCGGAGCTGCAATGAAAACCATTAATTTTTTAAAATCAGCATGAGTATAAACAAAAAGGAAAGAAAAAAAACATGTCATGCCACTCAAACTTGATTGCTTTTTTGATAGACTCACAAAATTAGTGGATGAAGGATATGGAGTAGATATATTTGCATTTTAGTAAAGTATGATCACGCCTTTGAAAAACTTACAAAGAGGATCCACATTCACTTGAATATGATTACTATTACATGGAAGAAAAACTAGATAAAATACTATGGTGGGTTGGCCTTGGCTGGACACCAAGTGCCCACCAAAGCCACTCTATCACTCCCCTCCTCAACTGGACAGGGGAGAGAAAATATAATGAAAGGCTCGTGGGTCAAGATAAAGACAGGGAGAGATCACTCACCAATTACTATCATGGGACAAAACAGACTCGACTTGGGGAAATTAGTTTATTACCAATCAAATCAGAGTAGGGTAATGAGAAATAAAAAACATATCTTAGAACACCTTCCCCCCATCCCTCCCTTCTTCCCAGGCTCAACTTCACTCCTGATTTTCTCTAACTCCCTCCTGAGCAGCGCAGCGGGACAGGGAATGGGGGTTGCAGTCAGTTCATCACACATTGTCTCTGCTTCTCCTTCCTCCTCAGGGGGAGGACTCCTCACACTATTCCCCAGCTCCTGCGTGGGGTTCCTCCCATGGGACACAGTCCTCCACAAACTTCTCCAACGTGAGTCCTTTCACAGGCTGCAGTTCTTCGCAAACTGCTCCAGCATGGGTCTTTTCCACAGGATGCAGTCCTTCAGGAACAGACTGCTCCAGCATGGGTCCTCCACAGGGTCGCAATTCCTGTCAACGAATCTGCTCCAGCGTGGGATCCTCTCTTCATGGGACCACAAGTCCTGCCAGGGGCCTGCTCCAGCACAGACTTTCCATAAGGTCACAGCCTCATTTGGGCGCATCCACCTGCTCCGGCATGAGGTCCTCCAGGGGCTGCAGGTGGATATCTGCTCCACCATTAACGTCCATGAGCTGCAAGGGAACATCCTGTTCTTCACCACGGGCTGCAGGGGAATCTCTGTTCCAATGCCTGGAGCACCTCCTCCCCTTCCTTGTTCACTGACCTTGGTGTCTGCAGAGTTGTTGCTCTTACTCCTCTCCTCCAGCTGCTGTTGTGCAGTAGTTTTTTCCCCTTCTTAAATATGTTATCCCAGAGGCGCTACCGCCGTCGCTGATGGGCTTGGTCGTGGCCAGCAGCAGGTCCGTCTTGAAGCCAGCTGGCACTGGCTCTATCGGACATGGGGGAAGCTTCTGTGTAGCCCCCACACTACCAGAACCTTGCCACGCAAACCCAATATAAAGAAAATGAATAAACTGAACATTAATGTGGGGTGAAGTGTAGATGTATACTCAAAACGTATGCAATAAAATTCATTTTATTCAATGCATTCTACTCTGATCTGGAAGAAGGAGTAAACAGCACAGATGAATTTGCCAATCATACTCAGCTGGAAAATAAATTTTAATCAAGATGAGATGGATCAATACGCAAGTCTGCCTTTTGCCCCAGTTTTATGAATGGGTCATCATGTTACTGTGACATCCAAAACAGAATCCAATAAATGTACTGTGGCTGAACTGTGGTCTCCAAAGGAAAAAGAGGAAACTAAAGTGAGCAAGTATTAGAAAATTTGCTTACTCAATGATTCTCTATTGAATGCCTAAATGATTCCATGCTTTCTGGCTTGAAATAAGTAAGTCTAATATGTATTTTCCTCCTATTTTTATGAGTCCTTAATGATTTATTAACAGAGGTAACCCTCGTACGCTGTACAAAAAAGCTTGCGACTGCTAAGTTTTGTCTGAGCTGGGCTGGAACACGATTATGTGTTGAGTTTTTTGATAGGGGAATTAAAGCAACTCTCAGCCTTTTATAGAAGGACAAGTTTGCGCTCTGTGAATTCCTTAAGGATAAAATCTGCTTTACCTATTTTGATTACTGAGGGAGGAGATGGTCTCCAGTTCTATTTTCTCACTTTGAGTAAGAAATTTAGAAGTTGTAGCTCTAGCATTGAGAGAGAAATAAAGAGATTTTTATTTCTTCAACTCTTTCCTCTCCTTAACAGCAGACAAAGCTGGAAAATGGCAGTGATGGAAAATGGCTGCACACACAGCTGCTTGCTGCGGAGCACAGATAAGGATGTGCTCTGCCCTAACGGGGGGACTCCATGGACAACTTAATCCCCATGGGGAGTAATGGGAGAAGCTGTGGGAGCTCTTGGGCTATAAAGCATCTTTTTCTCTTCAACATCTGCTGAAGTTGGCACTTACGTTAAACTATCTTTTATTTTGGATTCATTTAGTCTTCTTCAGAATATCATAACTACAGTGCCTTTGTAACCCAATAAATACAATTTTGCTGTTAGTAGTAAAAGACTGTAGACTTTATACAGAAGGGCTAAGAAAACACTTTAAAACAACTCCAGGTGGGCCAAAGGTTGAAGAAACTGCCACTATGGACATTGTATCCTCCCAGGAAGAACCTCAGGAGGCTGCTGATAAATTGTTCTAAGTCTCTTCCTTTCCTAGTCTTACTGAGGAAGACTGATGCTTAGGGCTCAGAGGCACATGGGAAAAGTGAGTCTAGCACCAGAAAAAAGTGGTAAATATAAGGAAGTTTTACATGGCAATTTTACTTGTCTTACCAGTGAGGTTTTTTTCTGTATTAATTATTTGGACAATTAGACTGTTAAAATATTAATTGGAATCACAGTAAATTATTATTTCCATGTATATGGTGCCTTTATTTTTGCCTAGAAAAAGATTTTGAGTGGAACTCTTGTTGCAGTGTATGACAGTTATGAAAGGGAGTTCTTCCATGCATAAAAAAGAAAAACATGTAATATGTTTTACTTAACATCAGACACGCCTAAAGCATTTTATAATTTAATATTAGTTAGGTAAATGTATATATTGAGAAGCCCAAAAACTTAATAGAAATTGAACATATTTTTTCTATTTCTAAACCCTTTCAGAAAGGTTTTTCTTTGCCAGCTTTAGCCTGGGTGCTACCATCACTTTGAAAGCATTACCTCCACTCCTTGGAAAGCTCTCATCACAAAAAAACCTGAACAATCTAACCATAAGAAATTGTTCTTTTTTTCAATTTGCAGGGGATTTATGTTTTGAATCCTTGGAACTGTGAAGTATTAGATGTGATAATCTCTTAAGGAATACAAAGGTACTGAAAACAGATAATACAGATATGTGTGTGCAGTCTGATAGTGGGATCTTACACCATCACTTTAATATATCAGTAAAAAATAATTCATGCAAACCATATTGTATTATCTTATTCATAATGAGTAACCCATTGAAGATTATAGGGATTCTCACAAAGTAAGATACTTCTCTGTCTGATTAAAAATGATTGATAAACATATCTGATACTTTGATTTTCCTTCTGATAGGGTTAAAATTGTCTTTAGGTCAGGTTCACTGTTCTGATTGTCACTGAGTGTCTTATTCCATGAGTTATTCACTGAGTACAGTATTTCTCAGTATGATTACAGGATACAGGATCTAGCCTTTTTTACTCTTTCTTTAAACAGAATTTCTTGAGGAAAGGCTGTGCTGTTGTTTCTACAAGGCTGAAGCATGTATAGAAATGAATCACTCAGCCTAAATCATTTAGTTTGAAATGCAATTTCCCAAACTATACTTTTGCCTCTTATTTGCTATTGCCTATATGCTCCAAGTGCTTCAAAGCATCCAGTTTTGCTTCGGTGGTGCTTACCAGATGGTTTTCTCAAACCAAGAATTACCAGCCTAGATTCACTAACTATCAGGCAGCAGGCTCACTCAGCTATCTCAAGTTAAGTCAAACCCATTAGTTTTGCCATCTTGCAGTGACTTGTAGTTTTCATCCAAAGATGTTTAAAAATTTACTTCCCACCTTTTTTTTTTCTTCTGCTACATCTTAATGCTTATTACTGCTCATACTAAAACATGCAGCTAGTAATATAAGCATTTCCCTAGTGATTTGCATCGTCACAGGAAAAGTCACAAGATACTGAACTTTATAGAACAATAAAAAAGATCACCTACCAATGTGTATTCCTTACATTTTCATCTTGATTTTTAAATGTAAGGCTAACGAAACAACAAGGTTTCTCATATTTTTTGCCTGCAAGTTTTGTCTGAATAGGAAAACAGAAATACATGCAATCTTCCTGTCCTTCCACACGTCTTTATATGAGCTATAGAATCAATCTGACTGCAGTGTCCAGGTGGGGCAGCACCTACTATTACTCTACTAATGAGACCTACTGATTCAGGACATCTCAGAGTCACCACACAAATAATGCACAGTGAATGCAAGCATATTTCTGCCTACGAAATATAAGACAGAAGTGCACCAGCCCTATTAGGAGTAACCTTGACAGAGCTTTCACTCAATTAATACTATGGCAAAATTAAAAAGGAGGGGGGGGCAGGAAGACCTGCCATAAAGAGAGAGAAAATAATTGCAGCACTGTTCACGAAGGAATAGTAGATCATCTTTTCACACCACTAATTTGCCTTGCTGCCTCTGCTAACAGCCTCTGAATCCTGCCTAATTGTACCCCGTCATTCCTTTGCCAGAGTACATTGTCATGTCTGCTTCTCTGGCTGTCTTTTGCTCACTTCTCAGTGCATTCACTGACAAATGAGAAGACTCTGAAGTACGAAGAAACGCGAACTGCATCATATGAAGTCTTCAGATCACTCAAATTAGCCAGCTGGCTGTGGAAAGCTTTCCTTTACGTGCTGTTCCATTATTGAGGAACAAAAGGGTTTGTACAGATCTGGTCAAACATAGTATTTACACACAATGGCTAAGATTTTGTCTCCCTTAGCTTTTTACAAAAGGAAACATTGACTTTTCCTCTTATCTCATTCTGCTATTTCCAAATCTCTTTTTAAGGTAAGGAAAATGGATTATAGCAATCACTTTTTTCCCTTTTTTGTGTGTACATAATTTCCATTTCAGATTTAAATTTACCAAACACTCAGTACTTTTACTGCTTGGACCCTCAGATATGAACTTCGGGGACAGCTACAGTTCTGTCTTTACATAAAGCTCTCAGTTCATAAGGTCCACGCTTTTATATTCTTTTGTACATTAACTTCCCATCTGCAGCTTGGACATCTGGGAATGAGCAAAACCTGGGGGTAGCATTTACTTTGGTATTTTCAGCAGATCAACAATGGAAATATTTCCCAGAATCTTTCTGATACTATGAAAAGAATGAAAATATTCATAGAACAGAAAACGATACGGTGGACACCACAGGAAAACTATTTTCCTTCCACCTCTGCCTTTTGGGAACTATGTGCATATCCGATGTATAATGCTTTTTAGTATTAATATCTGATCTGTTCATCATACTATCAGCATGTTCAATGACCAACTCTGGTTTGCTTATTGTCTTCCAACACAGTCTGTAGGCTGTCTGTCAACAGATTGTCAGATCCAAATTATAGGAGATAACAAAAATTCATGCACGATTTTCTCAGGTCTATATTTTGTGATATCTTTTTACTATAGAAAAGAGCTAAATAACTTCAAGGTTATCACAAGTATTTATACAATATGATCCACATACTAGGAATACCATAAATAGTCTCTGCACAAATTATTCTGGTCTCTGAAATAAGAATTTGCAGATGATTCAGGAAGCCTAGAATATAACTCGCTTTCCATTGGTATGTACACAAACACTTATGTTGATTTTCAGTCCAAAATTTTTTCAGGTTGTTCTGTTGTGACTTGCCTATCATTTATTTGCCATCAATATAATGTTTTAGGAATTGATTTCCAATTTCTTAGCTGAAGCTGCATTGTAATTTGGAGTCAGACTGTAGCACAAAGGAAGTACTTTTATACCGAAATGAACCTGGATAAAAACCAATGCGATAAAAATACAGTTGCAAAATTATTTTACAATTTTTCATACTACCAGGAAAATAATTTGATGACATTCAAGTATTTTATTAAAAGCCTGAAAGTTGAACCTCAGAATTTTTTCTATACAAGGACTGTAGAACGGAAGTTGTCTAAAATATCTTTTAGTTTTACATACTTTCTGTACCACAGACACAGACGGCTCCAGACTGCTCCAACGGAGCCACTGCAGGGCACAGCTGAACCTCGAAGCCACCAGGATGGTGGTGCCTCAGGGAAAGGCTGTAAGAAAGGGCAAAGTGCTGCCCATTAGTGAGACATGAGGGGAAAAGTGTGAGAAACAGCCCTGTGAGCCCCGAGGTGAGAGGAAGAGGAGGAGGGCGGGGGCGGAGGTGCTGCAGGCATCCGAGCAGGGATTCTCCTGTAGCCCCAGAGGACCCCATGCCAGAGAGTTATGTCCTGCAGCCACTGGAGAGGACCCCTGTAGAGGAGAGGACTCCACACCAGAGCATATGAATACGCCCTGGAGGAAGTTGCAGCCTGTGGAGTAGCCCATGCAGGAGCAGGCTCCTGGTAGGAGAGGAGCCCACACAGCAGCAGGTTTTCTGGCAGAACTGTGGCCTGTGGAGGAACCACGCTGGAGCATTCTGTTCCTGATGGACTGTACCCCGTGGAGAGGACCCACACTGGAGCAGTTCTTGAAGAACTGCAGCCTGTGGGAAGGGCACATGTTGCATCTGTTCATGACGGAACGTAACCTGTGGGAGGGACCCCACGCTGGAGCACGGGAACAGCGTGAGGATGAAGGAGCAGCAGAGTCGAAGTGTTATGAACTGACCACAACCTCCATTCCCCATCCCCCTGCACTACTCAGGATGGGGAGAAGGAGGCAGAAGAGCCAGAAATGAAGGAGTAAGTTAAGCTTGGGAAGAAGGAGGGGGTAGGGGTGAGGTGGTGTAGTTTTGTCTTTGTTTCTCACCATCCTACTCCATTTTTAATGATCAATAAATTAAATTAATTTTCCCCAAACTGAGTCTGTTTTGGCCATGGTGAAAATTGGTAAGGAATCTCTCTGTTCTCACCTTGACCCATGAGCTTTTCCATATTTTATCCTCCTGTCCTGTGGAGGAGTGAGAGTTAGAGAGTGGCTGGATGGGCATCTGCCAGCCAGTCAAGGTCAACCCACCACACTTTCAAAAACAATTAAAAATTGCTGCCACCTAGAATCTGCTCTCTCCTTCTGAGGCCATAAACTCAACATTATTTTCATGAAATTAATATATAGTACACTTTCACTTTCCTAAAATGTGGCAATATTATTTAAGGTGGATGCAAGACTTCTGTATGCATACTCCAGCTAAATGCCTACACACAAGAGCCCAGTATTTCCATTGGATTTTGAGGAGTATTCACAATATTTGGGCATCAGGAAATTTAGGCCTGATTTATGTACAAGGTTTTTTTTAAGTGTAAGAATATGGATTAAAGAGCATGATCCTTTTACCAAAAATTTCTTACAACACAGCCAGAAGAGTAACTGAAATTACATTGGTAATAAGGTGATTTTTAATGCTTTTCTTCCCTTACCCTAATAAGGGGAGCTGTTAAAGACACTTTCATTTGGTGGTCTTTAAGTATATTTGTGTGGTTACAGGAACAAACTTTATAATGTATGAGTTCTTAAGTTTGCAAACACATGATTGAGTTGGGGAGGTAGAAATAATTTACACAGAAATTATAGATTTTATAAAAGACACTAGTTAATAAATTTTAAAAGTAACTGCAGGTTATGCTCAAAATAATAGTTCTATAGACTTCAAGGTTTTTCAAATTATTATTGAAAGAACTGTCAACAATGACTCAGTATTTTTATATTTCATTTATTACACACCACAACATCGTGTGATTAAACTTAAAATGAAGAAAATGTTTTTTGATTGATTTACAGTAAATTTAATCTCTGATTAACATTCCAGAAGGAGGAAAAACAAATGAACATGCTATAAAACATGCTAATGATGATCATAATGATAATTGAGAATGTTCTTAGAATAGATAATATAATGTATCATCAAGACTTTATGTAGATTTTCCCCCCTGTAGGTTTTATAACAGGCAGAAGAATCTTTACTTATTTTTGAAAAAATGTATTGGATTTTAAAACCTTTCTGACATAAAAAAGGAAAATATGCACTTGCTAATTTTTTAATTTACTCTATGATTCTGCCTTGTTCCTTGCCTCTTTCTTTATATGTGCTTTCATTTTCCTGGCCACTAGGCTTTACATTTACTAACAGTGAATCTCCCCCATTAGCTGAAAATCTCACAGCCCAAACGTCTCTTTTTCATTTAAGTTTAGCCTCTGTTATTTTATTTGTCACTGTCTGTAAATTGTGGTCACAGCTAAATAATCACGCTAAAGTTACCAGCAACAGATACGGAGCAGGTATTCCAAGCACAGGAAAAGAAAAACTGTATGGGGATTTCAGTTTAATTGGTCATGAAATCACCTAAAAACTTCTAAAAGTCATTAGTGACGTATGACTCCTGAAAAATCTTCACTATATACAGACCAATGATTTCCTTAAAAAAATAAAGAAATACTCTCTGTGCCTCCAGTGATCTGCAAACGAAAGCTTGAGAACTACATCCTAAATGAAATGGACATGGTGTAGATAAACCTTTCTTTTCTAGATCATTGATAAGAATATGAGAATATAAAACGGTGAGTAATGGTTCATTATGAGATGAATATCATACATAATAAAGTAATTCCAATTCAGATTGTGCATCTGGGCCCAATCACAATTTGGTCAGAAGATCTGTTCTGAAGTGGGAAAGAAAAAAAAGGACATAAGACAGTTAGGCACTGAATAGCAGGATTTTGAGAGTATTTAGATTCTGTCTGTCATGACAATTAGTAAGAGTGAGCCATGTAGCAGCCCGTGAAAAAAACCCCAGCTCCCCGACTTCCACTGAATTTCACAGAGCCACCACTCCTGTCTCCAAAAGCTGAAACCTAGTCTCACCTTTTCTCTTGTATTGTCTTCTGCATACCAAAGTCTCTTAGCTATCAGCTATTCTTTATCAGCATCCACCCTACCTGCTCTGAAAGTTCAAATGCAACAAAAGAAAAAAAAAAAAAGAAAAAAACCACCATTCTTGAGCACCTACTATTTTATTAAAAAGTCAGGCCTATGTATCCCAGAGGTCCTACTAAGTTTTCATATGCAAGGACTTTTTCCTAACTTAGTCCTCTCTTCTCGTAACATCCCTGCATGAGCCTTCCTGCCTGCAGCTGTATTTTCTTCTGCTTATTTAACTGAATGTTTCTTAGCTCTTCAAAGGGCAGATGCTCCCCACTAGGCCATGCAGTCTTAATGGAGAAGGAACTCTGTATTAATCAGGTAGGATGTGAATTACAAATCAGGGGAAGGGTGGAGCACTTTCAGAGGCAACCTTCCCCAGAAAAGTCTCTTGACTCCAGTTGTCGGGAATGGGTTAATAGGGGAGCACTACAAAGCAAAGGCTGTAGGCTGAGTTTCATCTCTCTCTGCTTAGTGTTCTTGCTGGGGTTAAAGCAAACTGACTTCTGCTACTAGAGGCTTGTAGCACTAATTCTTCTTGATGTAAGTTTTTATAAGCTTTCTAATAGAATATAATCTTGTTGCTTTCAAAATGCAGTTTTGAAAGAATTGTTGCTGGGGGTTCTTTTTATCTGCAGGCTTCTTATTTGAAATGCTTCATCCAGGAGATGGAATAACTAGCCTAAAGTTTGGAGTGTGGATTCAGGCCTATGGCTTCCATCACATAGGTGCCTGCATCAAGCATGAGGCCATAAGCTCACTTGAGGGAAAAGAGGGCAATTAATCCTTTCATGTGTCTTCTATCTTTCTTTTATCCTCTTCCAATGCCTTAAGAGCTATAAAGTTTAGAACTGCAGGCAGGCGAGCTTGGGATGCATGTCCTTGAAAAGAGGAGAGTAATGAGTTATAAGCTCCCATTTTGGGAGTACTTGTGCTTTTGGCCACTGAGGACTGGCTTTTGGGGGTGATTCAGGTGTTCACAACTGTTTCTAAGGTCAGGCGGTGACTTCAGTCCTGTCAAGTATTTAATACTTACCACCTCCCTTTCCTGCTGAATAGCGCCTTCTGTCCTTGTGCTTTGTGTCCATCTCTGTGTGCACCTGTACCTTTTAGACATGATACAAAGTGACAGCTGATACCAAATGATATTGACAGGCCTTTATTGAACTTAATTACTCTTCAGAGACTGGCATGAATCAATCCTCATAAACTTCATTTGTCACTTTGTGATGTGCCAGTTTTAGTACGGAGGAGATAGAGGGAAACTTATCTGGGGACGGAGGAATTCCTCCATTTTAGCAGTAACCCTTTATTTCTTCTTAAATTATTGATGGACTTTGTTTCAGTGAAAATTGTCATAAACATTTATCAGTTAACATAGTGAAAATAAAGATGGGAAAACTTAGCGGTGACATTTAGTTTGGCTCTATTCTGCAGTGTAGTAAGTACCCTTAAACTCCCATTAAAATTAGTGAATTCTCTGAAAAAGCACTCACCACCATGGCAGATTAAGTTCTTTGCCAGCATAAATTTCAATGTGTAGTGATGTATTAAATGTCTTATCCTGTTTTGGGTGGGTTTTTGTTGGTTTAGATTTTTTTTGTACTGGCCACACAAAATTATGAAATGATACTTTGTTTACGGTAACTGTAAGTACCATGGGAATCTGGAAAACGGCAAGTTATGAGCTTTACAGAAAAAAATGAACAGGTTTAACATAACTATGCTAATGCAAAGGAAGCATTTTTCAGAGGTGTCGGATTTACAGTGCTCCTCATGAACTCAACCAAAAATCTTCCAGTAGATTAGGGAAAATAGTACGGATCTCAGCCATTGGTAGGATCATACCTTTTACTTAGAATCCTTTCACGTTCCTTGCTGTAAACCAGTGTTTCTCAAGCTGAGGATGTTTATTGTACCTAGATTCTTATTTTTCCTCTCAGTTTCATGTGGCGTGTTTTCTCCATTTGGAATGGTGGCATTTGTCAGAGCCTTCTCTCCTCACCTTTATCATCCCAGTCTTTTCTGTGGTGGAGGAGTTGGCAGGAGCAAGAACAAAATTAGAGGTAATTGGCTTAAGTCAATGTGCTTTATTTTTCTGACACTGGAATAGTGGAGAAATTATGCAGTCTGATAATTTATGGAGTAGTTACTTCCTATCACTTCTGAAATTTCAATTGCCTTGCAGGGCTTACAATCTATGTTGTATATGAAGTAGTGGGTGGAGAGGGCTCAAAACTGCTTCTAAGACTTTAAAGAGTGATGAGGGAAGATAAACAGTTTAAATGGCCTGTGAGTATATGCCTAACAATTTCCTTCTCATCAGCTAACTAAATAAACAGCCAGTAGTAGCATATCTGTCTGTCCCATGCCAGTACATAGTCATCCTCACAATAAAATCATTTCCTGATGTTCAGATGGGATCTCCTGTATTTCAGTTTGTGCCCATTGCCTCTTGTCCTATCACTAGAAATCACCAGAAAGAGCATGGCTCCATCTTCTTTACAACCTTCCTTTCAGGTATTTATATCCATTGATGAGACTTTTCCCCGTGAGGTTTCTCTCTCTACTATGTCCATATCTCTCTTGTACTGAAAAACCTAGAAGTGGACACATTACTCCAGGTGTGGCCTCATTAGTGCTGAGTATAAGGGAAGGACCACCTCCCTTGACCTGCTGGCAACACTCCTCCTAATGCAGTCCAGGATACCACTTGCTGCCTTTGTGGCAATGATGCATTGTTGGCACGTGTTCAACTTGTGGTCCATCAGGACCCCCAGGTTCTTTTCTGTCAACCTGTTTTCCAGCTGGGCGGCCTCCAGCATATACTGGTGCATGGGGTTGTTCCTCCCCAGGTACAAGACTTTGCACTTTCCCTTGCTGAACTTCATGAGCTTCCTGTCAGCCCACTTCTGCAGCTTGTCAAGGTCCCTTTGAATGGCAGCACAACCCTGTAGTGTATCAGCCACTCCTCTTAGTTTTGCGTCATCAGCAAACTTGCTGAGGGTGTACACTCTGTACCATCATTCAGATAATTAACAAAGATGTTGAACAGGATTGGCTCCAGTATTGAAACCTGGAGTACAATTTACTGGCCTCCAACTACACTTTGTTCCACTGATGACCACACTCTGGGTGTGGTCGTTCAGTCAGTTTTCAGCTCCTTCAGAAACTTAGGAGAGCTTTGTCGTTGATGTCAATATAAGCAAAACAATGTTCCACACTTATGACATAGTGTCTGAGGAAAGATAATGACATCACAAAATGACAGAGAGCTGGAAGAGACGGTGAGCTACACAGGGGGTTGAGAAAGGTAAATGTGTAATGGACAACAGAACTTAACCTGGTACTGGATGTTTTTAAGCTCTGGTTACTGTTTATAACATCCTGACCTTTCTATCAACATGCCTCCTCAATTACTTTATTTTAATAAAATTCTTAGCAAAAGATTTTAATCTGTCTAATCCCATGAGTAATAAAACAAGATAAAATGTTTAGCTCTTCTGAAGACTGAATATTAAAACCAATTTATATAAATTAAGAGAGTGTTTTATGAGGCCTGTCTTTTTTATTTTTTTTTTCCTTGAAGAAGAGGAATTTGCTTAGTTTGAGGACTCTGTTCAGCAGGTACTAATCCCATGATGTAACCTAAAATAAGATACATTAATGCAGTCACTTTTATGAATATGGTAGATATTGATCTAATCCCAAACATTCAGCACCACTTCACAGTAGGACTTCATGAATTTCCGGTTCAAATGCATTTTACATTCTCTGCCTATCTCTAATGTTACCTATCTCAGCAATATTTTAAAAGAACAACCAAACCATTTTTGGATTTACCATATTATGCCCAAAAGTTGAGTATGGGGGGCAGGAGGAAGGTATTGTGTGCTGGGAAAACAAAGTCCTATATTAAAAAAAAAAAAAAAAAAAAAAAAAAAGCTGGTAATGTGAAGGACGCCATTCCTCTTCAATATACCTCCTCTCACATTAGTTGCTAAATTTATTCAGTGAAGTGTGATTTCGGGTCGTCTTTGAAGCAATTTGTGAGTAATGTGTTTCAGTTCCTTCCTGTCTTCATATTTTATCTCATTCAACAGGAACTGCTTTTGCATTTATACTTTATCCATTCTTATCACATGGCCAGCCCATCACTGCTTGGCCTCTATAAGTAAGGCTTCAGCTGATGTGCAGTCAGTGTGCTAAAAGTTCCATTTCTATTCAGACTGTTATACCAATTCATTTGGAGTCGTCTTCTAAAATTACTAACGTTTTTGTCTGCTCCCCTCCACTCTTACTGAAAGGCTGTTCCACTTCTGATGGTTAAGACCTATCTTCTAAATAACAGTTAAACTTGTGGGACTTTTTCACAAGCAATATGCTCCCAGGTTTTTTTCTTTTGTCTGTCCTGTCCTTTTGTCTTCTGTGGGTTGGTTGTGTAGGGTGTTGATTCTTTTTTTTTTTTTTTATTAATCCTCCTACAACTTCTGCTCTAAAGAGCAATATCCTCTCTTGTGTTTCCTGTTGCTAGGCTACATGACTCATGCTCATTTAAGTTACATTTATATGGCATAAAACAGTACCATGTAGAAATGCCCAAGCTCGATTTCTGTGAGGTAGTTTGGGGTACTGGAAGCACTGTTGTCACAACAGTGTAATGTTTTATCCAAGCTAAATTGCCCCACAGAGAAGTTACTTCTTTTAGCTAATGTAACTACCTTTATCACAGTTCATGTATGATCTTAAGATATCCTTGGTGGTCTATATCTATAGATACTCTGCCTGTCTTTTGAGTAGACCTTTTTGTAACTTGTTCCAGTTTGATAACTTTTGTCTTGAACTCTTAGTTTATAATTAACAACATCCAATAAAACTGGAAGCTGCTTCTTAACCCAATTCCCTGCTAGAGATTAAAACATGTCTCCAGATGGACATTCTCTCAATCAAAGGTTAAAGAACCTAAGCTTTTCTTGTCTTGGGCTTCCTTGATGTGTACATAGACCTTGTTGTGAGGTTCTTTTTCACAGTCAGCTTTTTTTATGAAAATATTTGTAAAATTTCCTCAAAGTGTTTTTCAGGAGTTTGTAGTATATGGGGACTGATTAATCACTTTTGAGTTTTTTCAACCAATGCACCAAACAGAATTCAAAATCATGGCCAGGTTTTTAAAAAATTATTTACATTCTCCAACCTGATCAGCTACTATCTAAGCTTTTTCCAGCAATGCATTAAGCAGCACAAGTAATCATCTGGCATTTGTGTAATTCTGCCATTATCTTCACAGCTAAAAAGCATGCAAAGTGTTTCTTCAGAAATATTTTAGGCTATTTCTTTTTTTAATGTATTTATCCCTATTTATGTATTTAATTACCAAGTGAGTAGATGAAGTTTGCGCTTGAAGAACAGTGGGATTTGCAATCTTCTGGTTTCTTCATGAAGGTTCATCTTGCTTTTTCGTATTTGCTTCTGAGCAAATTGTCTCCTAGTCCAGGTATCCTGGTTCCAAGCAATGAAGACTGTGAAAATAAACAAGATTTTGATATAATTATAGATATTCTGTGTAGAATACTTATGAGAAGATAATACAAGGAGTAAATATGTCTTTAAAGAGACCTTATGTGAGTCTTAGTTGCATTGTTTGTGATCTAGTGTGGCACAATATTATCTTTGTACATGACAAAATGACTTGTATCTATATGACTCTAAACTAACCTAATACTATCCAGTTGAGCACATGGAACACACTTTACTAATATAAAGATGATTTGAATTAAATTGCCTTATAAATGATGTTTAGTGATCTGAAACAGGCCTTAGGTGATTTGAGGAAAACCACTTTGAATGATATCCACACAGTCCACATTCACAATTGTACAATTCTGTCCATAAATTCAAGCTTTTAAATCTTGCCCTACTGCAGAATTCTCAAAGGATTTTCCACTAATTGTGCTGACTTGCCAGCAAGCTTCTTGCATCTCATCATGGCATGGCCTGAGTCAATTGCTAGTTTGTCATCTGGATAACAGTGAAAACAGTGCATCCAGGCAGGAAGCCTTCTGGGGTCTGAGGAGGCCAGATAGCAAAGAATCCTTACCTGTAAAACAAATTTGGAAGAAATCTTAAAGAAGTTACGTTTCACTTTCAGCCCCAAGGCAGAATCAGGTCTTCCTGATGCATATTTATCTAGCTTGTTCTAAATATAATAATGGAAATTCTGCTGCCGCCCCAGGCAATCTCTTCCAGTACTTAGCCATTCGTAGCGCTATGTGCTCCACCTGGAAGTCCCTTGTTGCTATTAAACACACTACTGCTTCCCTTATCTTCACTGGATACGAAGAAGCGTTTGTTCTCTCCTACTTAATACTGTAATGTGTAAAAGATAGAAAAGCTGTTATCACATCTCCCTTCAGTCTTTGTTAGAACAAATAATAAAATTTCCTTTCAACCTTGATCATGCTTGTTACTCTTCTTAGAATTCCCTCCCCCTGCAATCCCAACTGGTCCGTATTTTTCTCAAATTGTATTGCCCAAAAATGGAACAGTAGTTGCTTTGAAACTTTACCAGCACCTAATGCCACTGAGGAACTTCTTGATGCATCTCACAGCCTACAACTGTACTTTATATTTTCTAGTATAGCAATTGAAAAGAGGAGAGAGACTTGATCACCTTGAATTTGCAAGTAGTAAACTTTCCTATTTATTTTCTGGGGCATCATTCATACAATATAAAAGGGAAGATTTTATTTCCAATTAACTTGTCACAATGCTTTCTGAAAAACAGATTATTTCATATTGTTGTTAAATTTGTTCATAGACTAAATTATTTTTGGAAAATTGTGATCAACAGAAGGCACCTGTTTTATTTATGATGCTCTCAATATATTGTTTAATCCATCTTGAGCAAAAATACAACATTTTAAGAGATCTCACAGCACAGTCTTAGAAATGTTTTCATTTAAGGGGTTCTCAGGTTAGGCTGAATTAACATATCTCTGAAAGACATGGATGATGTTGGGAAAATGTGTTCCCCTATAACAACATAGGCAGAATAGATGCCCTATTAAAATTCATAGTAATCCAGTGTGGCATGGCTAGCTTCACCATATGAAAAGTTATACGGTGTTATTATTACCACCAAGTAGCTAATTACATTCCACAAAGCCTGCAGTATCCTAGGCTCAAAAACTGGGGCACTTCACAAATTGACATCTTGACTGTGCCCCTCCTGTGCCCTCTTCTTGTACATTGTACTGGTCTTTGAGTTGGTCATTCAAAAGATAAAGGGAGAAAAAATGGGACGGGAGGAGTAAAAACTCTCCATAGTAATTCAGTTGCATAAGATACAAAGTGCTTTGTGTTGGAAACAGATACTCTGCTTCTGTAGACAGCATCTCAAAGTAAAAAGCTTACATTTCTCTCCTCTTCCCTCTTCCCCTCCTTTCCCCTCCTCACCCCTTCTAGTGGAATGACAGAAATAATGACTTGATGTTTGGCTTTTGTGAGTCATGACCTTGGTAGCAGAAGTGCCATAATTATCTCATTGCTACTATCACAGCATTGTAAATATTAAATGCAAAAAACAATGTTTCAATAGCTTTGAGGTTTTGACATTTACTGAGAAAAGCCAGGGAGTTCATAGTTAATGTTTCCTCTCTTTTAAGTTAATTTCTTCAGTATTTTTAGTACAATTCTGCTTTATAAGCCACTGATTCTCATTATTAGTAGAATAAGCTTCTGGAAGTCCATCTCTGTACTGCTGATTTCAGTCTATTGTCAACAATACTACAGGATTCACCTAGCAGAAAGGATCCTCTGATTAGTATTCCCTCCATGCCGGCTATGTAATCAGACTTCTAAGAATGAGAATAAACCTTCACATCTGCTCATGTAATAAGGTAAGGTGTGTCCATATCCTAGCTTCAGCAGCAACGGAATGAAAGTTGAGATTATTGTTTACACCCTATTGTTTACTTCTTGGAAAGGTGCATGCCCATAGCTGTATTAATATAAGTGTATTAGAAAATAAAATACGGAGAAGCAGACAAAAGAAAACTTTGCAAGTTTATCTGAATTTATTCTATGGATGTTTGAAAAAAAAGGTGATATTTGTAATCATCTTAGAAGTTGGTAGTACTGCTATTTGGGGATTGGCAGTTGTTCTGCGCTTCGTTAAGGGACCTTATTTCTGGGCCGCTCTGAAAAAAGCACCTAATCTGTGCCACTTGGTCACTCCCCGCCTTCCCCACCCAAATATCAGTGGCCTTTGTGTGGTTGTTACACAGTACATGTTTCCTTTGAATGTAATTAATTCTATTCAGAAATATTCACTGTGATGCCTACAGCCAGGTGTAGAGACATCTGTGGTAGCCCGAGGAGGAGTATATTAGGAACCACTTTTGAGATGTAAGGCTTTTGGGGTATAATTCTCTGCTTGCTCTACTGTTTTCAGGCTGAAGCACGGGGGTTACTCCGTGATATGCTTTTATACAGCAGAGCTGGAAACTGGATGCATCTTGGAGTCTAAACAATTAAATTAAACAAAAAACTCCTAAGTAATATCCTTAGGCAATGAAAATGAGCTGAGAAAGAGCTACTCCTTGCCTACTGTGAGTACTTGTATTTAATCAAAGGTTAATTCTCAAGGATTATGTCATCTTTGTGTGTTTATTTAGAGTAAGATTAGGACAAATGTTTAGTTTATTATTAAAATGTTCTACACAGAATTTTCGAAAATACACTTCATACTTGACCTACTAAATATTTGTAAACAAAGTGCTTCTTCTGACTGAGGAAAAATTGCTAAAATTAACTACAGCATAAGGTCCCAAAATATATTTATTGGTCTACCAAAATGTTTTCATCTGTGGTATTTTGATATTTGCAGTTAGTCCTAAACTACATTTTCTACTCAAGAATAGAATAACCAGATGATGATTAATCTTTTTGAAGTTCAGCACAGTGGAAATAAGTTGGGTTGGGTTTTTTTTTTATGGATGTTCTATCTTCCCTTTGTATTGCACACATTTATTTACTTTTTGCTATTCCTTTTGGTCTTTAAAATCTAGCAGACATCTACCCAGGCATGCACTTTAATACTAGTCTTTACAACATGCAACAGAATATGAATTTGATTGAAGAATCTAGCTGACAAAATGACAGTGACAAACTTTCATGTACCCTAAGTATTTGTGCCGGACAACTTTCAAAACATTAGGTTCACTAAAAAGGAGATGTTTGTAAAAAATCTTTGGCAAGTATATAAAACCTTTAAAACATGTAGTAATGATCTTGTATAATCTAAAGCATTCACAGATCTTGGAAGAAAAGCATTTTTATTCCTTTTTTTGGGGGTGGTTCTGTTTTCTGTACCAGAGATTTTATTCTTTGTTCTTTCCCTGTATTTCCTTAGTTGCAGCTTACTAGAATTGCTTTCACTATGTGGCCTTAGTTGCCTAAAAAAATGACAAATATCATTAGTATATGGGCAGGGAGAGTGGAGGGAAACATCAAACACTTAGTTAGCATTTAATGACAGAGTTGTGGTTTAGGAAAAAAAAAGTGACTCAGGTTATTAATTGGCTCGATGCAGAGGGCAGGTAAGAACACCAAAGAGAGCTATAACAACTTCTCTATTTCAAATATATGAAACTTCTGTTTAGAGCTAAATTAAGGAGGGTTGTTCATGAAAAAGCTGAGAATAAATCTGTTAAGCTTCTTGTAGAATCATGAGGTGGTATATTTTGAAGATTAATCTTCAAAAACTTAAACTGATTAATTAAAGACTCTCTTTTAGTTCTTTTAGGATAATTCTGCAGAATAACAGAGGAGTAAACAATTAAATATAAAGCAGTGTATAAGTCGTTTCAGATTACTGAGTTTGCGAATGCCTAATTTGAAATGAGTTTTCTGTATATGTTGAAACATAGAAAGGAGTAACTATTCCTGTTTAATTTGAATTTGCACGGCTGTACTATTTCTTGAAAAGATATCAAAGTGGCATTTAGAAATACTGCCTGATATTTATTTAATTGAAAAAAAAAAAATTCTAACCAACTCTGCTAAAGCATATCAGAACTGGCTAGGACACTATGGGAGTTAATGGATTCCACATTTGCTTTCCATTGTGTTTAGTGTGGTAGCTAGTGGAAGATAACTGGGTCTGAGATGATAATGACATGGATGAGGCTGAACCACAGGGCTTTGGCAGCTGCTAGGGATGGATCTTCTTGCTGATGGTCATGTAAGAACTTCCTGAAATGAATGTGTGAATGTGGATATGTTACTTCTCTGCATTTGATAGGTAATACGAATTGGAGCTGTTAGTATGATGAGGTTTTTGAGAGTGGGCCTGTAAGAATCTGTAAGTAACACCTCAATGGCCAAAAGTCCCTAGCTAAATTTCCCCTCCCTATGGCACCCTCCTCCCTCATTCACTACCAGCTTCTTCTTCAAAGTAGTTGGCCGTAATTGCCATTGTGGGAGCTTCAGTTTTGTTGGCATTGAATACAACATTTTTTTTTTCTGTAACAGCTGAGGACTTCCCCAAAGTTTGAGTTATATCATGAAGTTTGAAGGGGAAACAGCAGAAGAATAATGGGAGATGCCACAAGAAGAAGGGGTCTTGCTCCTCTTTACTCTCCACAGGTTATTAGTGCAGGAGAAATCTGTGTCTAACCTGCATTTCAGTTTAGCTTCTCTAAAAATGGAATCTTTTTTGTTTTTACTATATTTAGTCTGATTTTTTTTTTTCTTTGGGAAACCAATATGTCTAAGCCCATTTGCAGCTCACTCCTACTTTCTTCCCTTGCATACGGACCACAAATATAGTATGTGGAAATCATCCTTCCTGAAGGCTTCTGTTGCTTTATTAACACATGAAGATTATAATCCTTGTACCTCAAAAGGCCCTCCATTGCCAGAACTGCTATACTACTGACTTAAAGTCTTGTAAGTGCTTCATGGTCTGTACATGCATTTTATAAAACTCATATCTAGTTTGATATTCACTTCATACTAACACTAGATATGACACTATGAAGGTATGTGATAGGTGAAATGGGGATTTTGCAAGGAAGAAAGATCATTTGGATAAAGCCCTCATAGTTCTTCTTAGACCTACACAGTTGTAATTCCTAATTACCTGTATTTAAATTTATAAAAATTGTCCTTTGCTTTGTGGCATAGGATGCTCTGGTGTCTAGGAATTTTACTGGAATAAATATTCTACTGCTAAAACCTAATCCTACAGAATTTTGTTTATATGAGTGCTTAGTATGTAGAAAGAGTCCAAGAAGAGTAGATCCCATGAAAATTTTATTAACCTAAAGTTATCTGGAACTGAATGATAGAGTAATTTCTTGCAATACCCTCACAGTTACCTTGCAGAGAATTTTAGTATTCTAAAGTAAGTATTAACAACCTACCTGATTAAAAAGAATTCTTATTTACTCTTCGATATTTTTATCTGCTCTGATGAACTTGGTATTTTACCTCCTTTCCAAGATAAAAATTGGGAGTGTTTTAGCGCTGGCGTTTTTTTAGCTCTATTGGCATAAAGCAGATACTCTTCTACAAGATGACGACATTCTGTCCTGCGTTCTCTTACATCTGATTCAGACTTACTGCAGGTAGTAAAAGGGAAATTAAGAGATATTTAAGTCATTCACCAAGAGCCTAGACAGGCGTGAATTCGGTAACATATACTTAGAAAGTTGGAATTTTATTGTGTTAGATGCTGAAAACAGCTTCCAAAATTAGGGTAAATACATATAGCTAATGTCACAGTGCATTGCCAGTTTTCACAATGACATCCTTTGAGTAATTCTACAAGCAAATTTGGTATTAAGAACTAGTTTTATTTTTCCATTAGCAAGCTGGATTTTTTTTTTTTATGCAGTTTTTTTATAATGAATGCAAGTAACTGAACCATAAAAGCATGAGACACTTGACTGAGAATCTGTGGACCCTTGTGTGCCACCCAGAAGAAATACCAAATCTGTGTTCAGCTTCTGCAACCTGTTCACTTCAGGTCACTGGATGCTGCTTCTGCCTCTCCCTCCCTGTTGATGCCACCTTTCCATCTAGCTTGTGTAACCGACATGGGGCATCCATGAGGTCCTCCTACAGTATTTCCCATGTGATATGCTCCATCTACTAGAGAGCCACCCAGTTTGGCGGACCTTTTATAATCAATTGCATATAGATTAAGTCTGTCTGGCCTGTGGAGGATAAATTTCTTCCTAAAACTCGTTCCTCTGGCTGGGCTTAACTTTTTTTAACATGCGTAAATCTACTTCTTGTGAGATACAACTGTTGTCTTTTTAGAACTAATAATGTCTCCTGCACGTAAATATTACTTATACTGCTTGCCTCCCATAAGGAGAGAGGCTTTTTTCCATGTCTTCTGGTAAGTCAGTGGCATGTTTCAGTGTAAAATATCTCACATTGGGCTTAGAGGTATCGGCCTTTATGGCAAGCAGCCTCCATGCCATATCAAACATGTACATGGCCTAAATACAGATGGTTTGTTACTGACTCACTGGTGAAACCAGATGCAACAATAATTAAGCACTTTTGGGGATGACTAACCCCTAGTGGCTTTTTCCTAAGCATACTGTAACCAAAAAAATCTTTGAACTAAAAATTAGTTTTCAGGTCTAGAAGAAAAGCAAGGTTTCTGTATCCCAGATTGCCTCTTCTTTCTCCTCCCTGATCTGCAGTTATGTGAAAATGTTTGTTTTCTTTAATGGGGAAAAAAGCTTAGTTATTCATACGGTGAGTAGAGGTGTTTCACTAAAGGCGATTTAAAATTGGAATAGGCAGACAGGCATGTGTGGCAGTGCTACTGATAGTTCCCCTTCTGATGGGAACAATAAGTGTTTCATGACTTCTTTTATTGGTGTTGGGGCCCCAGGCACGCTGTCCCCTGCTATAGGTGGAGCCCAAGGTCAGCTCCTTCCCTGAGGAGAGCCAGCAGTGGAGGCTTCCCTCCCTGCCTGGGGCTGCCATTCAGCCCCTGGCCTGGGCCCTGGGGCCTACTGACCTGGGCCCCAGCCCATCCCAGCCTGGGGGCTGCCTTCCCGGCTGGACTGTGACTGAGTCCGGTCACTGTCCCTGGCCCAGCTGGCCTTGCTGGGGCTGCAGGATGGGGCTGCTCGGGGAAGAAGGGCACTGTGCTCCCCACCACTCTGCGGCCCTCTGGAGCAGCCCTGCCCAGCCCCTGCCCCGGCAGGTGGCTTTCTGATTCCTGTTTGAAAAGAGGCTGAATGGCAAGACTTAGAAAGGCAAGAACATAAGTTTTTACACGCTGTTTTTCTTTAAATTGCTGCAACAGAATGGGAGATTATACACACACCCCCCCCAAATAAAAGGAGTTGTGAAAGTTTTGGCACAGGCCTGGTACTGAGCTCTTGATCGCTGGTCTGCAAGAAGAAAGCGACCCGCTTCCTGACCATCGGTATTCCTGGTGGTAACAGTGCTCCCTTGATGTGTGAAAGCAGCCAAAGCGTGGGCTTCGCGTCCCTGCCCTGAATCGGGCGTCCTGTGCGCTCCCCGGCAGCACCAGGCTCAGGGTGCTGGAGGAAGGCGGGGTTCCTTCTCTGTGCTCAGCAGTTGTATTCTCCATCCCTAAGATGGTGGCACATTTCTGTCATGCAGCAGGTAGAGTGCTCAAAGGAGGAGCTGCTGTGCCCAGGCTCCCGCCTCTTCAAGTTCACTTTCACAAAATGGAGCCACTGGAAAGCGGGGAGAGTGAGCTGCGTGCTACAACGGGCCGTAGGCTGGTAAGTGAGGCACTTACTCAGCCAGAGTTAATCAAACCATCATTTTCTGCAGTAAAAAGGTCAATTTTAGGTGAATTGGATGCCTCTGTGTGTGCTTGCAGGAAAATGTGGGATGTCTGCCGTAAATTGAGGCCTGTGGTTAAATGTGCATAACTTTTGGCCTTGCTGTTTGACTCCATAGCTACTTTTTTGCTGTGTTTATTGGTTTGGGGAAACCTGTCACTGAGTCATATTTTCTACCTTTTACTCAGCACTGGCTTATTTGTGTGCCGCAAGACCTTTGTTGCAGAACACTTCTTGCTCGTTGTAAACAAATGGGGTGGGGAAAAAAAAAGCCTCTGCAGAGATGTAACATATTGGTGTCCATTCTCTCTGTAGTTTCTTTGCAGGGGTGCACAATAAAACTCACAACTGAAGTGTGGTTTTTTTGTAAGCTGAAAGTGATTAGCCTTTGTGTTCTTTGTTTTTTTTGTTGTTGTTGGTTTTTTTTAAAAAAAGAAGGCTCCTTGGTAGATCAAGAAAATGAGCAGAGAAGCAAGAATTATCTGATCAAAGAACATCAGGGGACAATTCTGATTCCTTTCAAGCAAAGGGAGATGACAAAGATGTAGGCAGAACCTACAGAATTAAAATAGGGCTCTGATCACTCACCCTTTTAATATTAAAAAACTGTAGGTACTCATCTGAAAGGTTTAGATGGGACCTAAAACACTAAAAATACTCCACTCATTGCCTAACAAGCAGAAAGCCTTGACATTTAGATTAATTTGAAAATTACACCTCAGGATTTATCTTGTGTATGCTTAAAACATTAGCAAACCAAATTTATCCAGACCTGGTAAAGAAATTGGGAAACTGGGGAAAGCGTTTTTATATTTTATTAACTGTGCATCTGACCGTAAAGCAAAACCATCCTTTAAGAACAAAATTAAATATAAACCAGCAGTCACTTTCTGACACTTAGAAAATCAGATTTAGTGTCATCACTGCTAATACTAGCAAAATGTCCTTTAATATGTTAGTATTCAGAGAATAAGTTTCACCTTTTACAAGTATAAAATCATCCCCTCGTCCATTGCTCCTTCTAATCTTTTTTCTATCTTACCTACAAAAGCGTCTTTATTAATAGTGCTATAGAAGTTTAGCCAGCAGGATTTCTTAGATCTTTTAATAACCCTCTGAATTTAAGCTTTCTTACTTTCTTTTTATGATCTACCAAGTCTAAAAACTTTAAGGATGGTCTAACTTTACTAAAAGCCTTCCTTTTTTGCTTTGACCACCATATAAGAATGAATATTTCATAAGGGGGGAAAAAGTGCTTCTTTCCTACGTGATTAAGCTGTGCGCAAAAAAAATCTGTATTTGTCACTAGCAATAGCGTCAAAGTGAGATACTGTTGCTGACTAGTGGGCTTGTTCCTCCCTTGTTCTGAGAAGTTTGCTGGAAAACAGAATGGGAGTCCTTCTTTTAATTATCAAAATCTAACACTTGCTCCAACAGTCAAAAAAAAAAAAGGAAAAATCACCAACAAATATTGGAAGGAAATAAATATATTTTCAAATATGAAGTATGTCTTAATTTCAGAAGCTATAAATAAACATGATTTTAAAATGTAAAAGTCCTCTTGAATTTGATTTAAAAGTTGGAAACAAACTGTACACATAAATCTTAATGATTCCCTTTTAATGACTCTTATAATCATGGATGCAGGGGCAGTAATAGCCTTAGAGGAGAAAAGTTCATCTTTCAGTGGGATTTGTTGTTGTTTTATTAATAAATAGAGATACTAGTCTACTCCACTACAGGTTACCTGCCTCACTCCTTAGAATAACCCATTCTGCCTTGCTCATGGCATCAGTGTCCGAGGCATTTTGGGTGGGTCTGTTCTGACCTCATGCTTTTCAAACAGCAAGAGGCTAGCAGGCCTGAAAGGTGATGAGAGCATCTGTAGCTGTACCCCTGGATGTGCTGCTAGGTGGAGGGCTCTACAATGCTCTGGTACAGCTCCTCTCTTTCTTTTCAGAGCTCTGCCACCCAGCAACTCTGCTTCTCTCCTGGCAGTGCCCTGTATTTGCTTTATAGCTGCTCCTCACCTGCACTACACTTAGGAGGTAGCGCTAGGACAAGGCTTCCTCTGTCACATTTGCAGACAGCTCCACAAGTCAATGAGTTTTCTGTGTCTTTTGCTACGAAAGCTTCAGAGAGACTCTGGAAGAGAAAGAAACATATGTACTGTTATACTGTAATGTCACAGTACAGGTCCTAGGGTTATGTCTGACCTTTTCCTTGTTCTAAAGGTAGCATGTTTCACGTGGAGCTGTGATTGCCCTTGCTGGTTTTCTTGTTGTTGTTCACAGTCTGCCTTTTGCATACGATAAGGGACTGCTGTGGGAAGTGTAGGTTTAGGGTACCAGTAGTAAGTATCACGTGGAGAGGTCAAAATTATTTGTCTACAGTCATATTAAAAAAGCTACAGATGTAAGAGATGAGACTGCAGCTGAACTGCATATATTATTTATGAAGTTGTTCCCTTATCTTGACTGAATCTGGGAGTTTGGAAAGAAGTGGCCATTAAGAATCTATGGCAGGAACAGGGGGATAATAATCTTCTTCACAGGTTGTATTTTAATTTAAATCGTAGCATGCTAAATAGTCCTGTAGGTCTTAACAAAAGTAGATCAGAAACGTTTTGCAGACTCCTTACTGAGTATATTGCTCTGTTCATTCTTTGCTTGTTACTGAGAAACAGGATTTGGGCTCCTTTTTGAGTGCTTGGAGTTCTCCAAACAGATGAAATGTTTTCTTGAAATTGATAGATTTAAAACCTTGACTATTTCTGATAATATTAGCTCATTTTTTATGTTACTGCTCTTAAGAATAGGCGACACTGATTTTTATTTTTAACTTTTTTACTTTTATCTACCTGCATAGCTAAATTTTCCCCAAACTACTATAAATCCATAGGGATACAGGCATATTTTTATACATTCTGTTATCTCACTTAAAAAATATAGCTTTTCTTTTGAATACTGGGATCACTAGAACTGTTTCAACCATGCCAGAAAAAGAGATGATTTTACTGGTATGTCTGTGGTGAAATAGCTATGGATAGTGGCTTCTAAAAATTGTGCAGAGGTGTTGGGCAGGTTTTCTGGGTTTTTGGTTTGGGTTTTTTGGTTTGTTTGTTTTTTAATTTTATTTTTATTTTATTTTAAATTGCTGGAGATCATATATGCTGTATTTTCTGTATATGATATAACAAGATCATGGAGCAGATACTCCTGGAAACTATGCTAAGGCACGTGGAAAATCAGGTGGTGATTGGTGGTAGCCAACATGGCTTCACTAAGGGCAAGTAGTACCTGACAAATATGCTGGCCTTTCATGATGGCATTACGGCATTGGTGGATAAAGGAAGAGCAACTGATGTCATCTACCTGGAACTGTGCAAGGCATTTGACATTGTCCTGCACGACATCCTGGTCTCTAAATTGGAGAGATGTGGATTTGACAGATGGACCACTCTGAATGCAGCCACTCAGCCAATTCCTTATCCAAAGAGTTGCGGTCAACGGGTCGATGTCCAAGTGGTAAGCAGTGACGAGTGGTGTTCCTCAGTGGTTGGTACTGGGTCCGGTACTATTTAACGTCTTTGTTGGTGACATGGATGTTGGGATTGAGTGCACCCTCAGCAAGTTCACTGATAACACCAAGCTGTGTGGAGCAATTGACACCCTGGAGGGAAGGCATGCCATCCAGAGGGACCTGGACTGGCTGGAGAGGTGGGCCTGTGCCAACCTCATGAAGTTTAATAAGGCCAAGTGCAAGGTCCTGCACGTGGGTCAGGGCAATCCCATGCAAAAATAAAGGCTGGGTGGAGAATGGATCGATAGCAGCCCTGAGGAGAAGGACTTGGGAGTGTTGGTGGATAAGCAGCTTAACATGAGCCAGCAATGTGCACTTGCAGCCCAGAAAGCCAGCTGCATCCTGGGCTGCATCAAAAGAAGCGTGGCCAGCAAGGTGAGGGAGGTGATTCTGCCCCTCTACTTCGCTCTCATGAGACCCCACCTGGAGTACTGTGGCCAGCTCTGGGGTCCTCAGTACAGGAAAGACATGGACCTGTTGAAGCAGGTCCAGAGGAGGGCCACAAAGATGATCAGCAGGCTGGAGCACCTCTCCTACAAAGACAGCATGGAGAAGAGAAGGCTCCAGGGAAACCTTATAGCAGTCTTCCAGTATCTAAAGGGGGCCTATGGGAAAGCTGGAGGGGGACGTTTTTACAAGGGCATGTAGTAATAGGACAAGGGGTAATGGTTTCAAACTGAAAGAGGGTAGATTTAGATTAGATACTGTGAAGAAATTCTTAACTCTGAGTGTGGTGAGGCACTGGAACAGGTTGCCCAGGGAAGTTGTGGATGCCCCTTCCCTGGAGGTGTTCAAGGCCAGGTTGGATGAGGCTTTGAGCAATCTGGTCTAGTGAGAGGTGTCCTTGCCCATGGCAGGGGAGTTAGAACTAGATGATCTTTAAGGTCCCTTCTAATTCTAACCATTCTATGATTCTATAATAAGAAAAGAAGTCAGATGTGAGTCCAAATGACCAAGACTTGAGGTACTGCAACTGTTGGCAACTATAGGATGTACTAGCAAAATACCAAGCAGTCTTTTCCTTTCAGTTGTAAAACACTTATACTATGTCTGCACTCAAAAAAGAGCTGTTGCGCATATATGCCTCCCTCCAACCCTTCTTACAGCTCACTTTATTAGCACAAGAAAATGGTAATATAGATTTAAGTGGGGCTGAAAGAAGAAAGGTTCTGTTGTTATATTTGAATGACAACAGTTAAAGCTACTTTTCTTTCTTAGAAAATAAAAGATACCGAGACTCCTGAAAAAAAGGAAGGGAATTGACCAAGCTTATTTGGGGTTTACTGTGCTTATTAATGAATGTTGTGCCAGCCACCCTCAGCTGGAGGTGGATGGAGGGGCTGCAGGGAGATGGCCTGGGCAGAGGGTGATGGCCCAAGTTGAGCCTGGGCAAGAGGAAAAAAGGTGATTGCTTCAGTGTTTAATTGCTTATGCTCTCTTTTTTTCCTCAGTATATCAGGGTCCATGATTAGAACCATGTGTTAATTGGGATCCAATTAAATAATGTAAAAATTCTTCAACTTGAGACAGTTTTGCTCCCAATACATGTTAATAAAAACATGTTAATACAATGTTAATCTTTTGAATTTTTTGTACTTTCTCTATGATTTCTTTATGTATGTACTTAACAGAATTAGAAACTTGGTCAGAGGATGAAATTTTTTGTCTTGCGGTTTGACTCTTTCTCAATTCATATTATTTAAGAAACAGAAATGCTTTATAGTTACAGCAGCTGGCAGAAGAGTGGATGTTAAACTGATCCACTGCAATTGACGATAGATTTTTGTTTGATTTTGAAAATGGATGGGTTACTTTTAGCTATTATTTACTGTAACTGAAAATTTTTATGAGTCAGTTCTGATGGAGGAACTTAATTTTCCATGAGCAGATAAAATCATCTTCTTCATGAGTTATGCTATTCTGTCAGATTTTTCTCTGCTTTTGTGATTTTTTTTTTTTGTGTTAAGTTACAGAGAAGGGGAAGTGCAGTTTAGTGAAAATGTGTTTAAAAGTGTTTAAAACAGGCCTGCTTCTTCCCAGATATTGGTGTAAAATTATTTGCAGACATCTCCAAACTATCAAACCTAATTGTTCAAAAGCTTTTTATAAAGGGAGGGGGGGGAGGGGGCAGATGATACTACTTTAAAACATGAACTGTGCTTAGGTTAGCTCTCTAAGCTTAAAAGTAGACTTCTTGTAGCTTTAAACCTATGACATGAGCCTGAGCTTTCTCAGCAGACAATTGCCACCAAACCACCAAAGTGTTTTCTTTCTTACCTCTTCTTGGATGTGCTCATGCTCCTCCCCCACCCCTCAAATATCCAACAGTTCTTCTTTAAGCTTGGGAATAAAAGGTGAGAGGAGTGTGATATCCTGTCACTGGGCAATGCTGAGCTGCTTTCAGTATACGCCATTGGTGATGTGAGGTGAACCTGACCTGTGATGGACTGGAGAATCCAGCCTGAAGTCATAGAATATGGTCTCAAAAGTGACTTGAAGAATCTTACTTGGAGGGAACAGATGGTTCAATTGGAAATCATTACGTGACCTGAACTGCAGTCTTGTCTTTCTGCTATGTTTCAAGGCTTTGTTACTGTTAAAACGTTTACTATGTACCAATGCTATTTACTCTGAAATGCCATTTTTCCTGAAGTAATATTTATCCTTAGAGGTCATGGCCAGTTGTTACACCCTACACAACAAAACCCCTCAAACAAATGAAAACTCTTCTCAAGTTTGCCAGTCTTTTCATGTTTTATTGCAACTGTGTTGCACTACCATCATAAATAGTAATAGACTACAGAAATAATGTTTTCTCACGTGTATTGCTAAGAAAAAAGTAGAGTAAATGAGACGGTGACCTTGGGTTGCATTACCTAAGAGCCAAATCTGGTACAATTTCTATCCCAATTTATTTGACAAGGACTTAGTCTACCTGCATATCTGAATTGATTCTAGCTATACAAAGTGCTTTTGCCTAAAACTACATTTTTATGAAGGGATGGGGGTCTCGGAAAGCTTAGCCTTGCTACTTAAGTGAATTTTAGTGTAATCAGGAAACAAACTATAAAATGACTTTTCTATCTCTTGGCCGCCTGCCCTCCTGCTTTTGTCTTTTAAAATGAGTGAATGGGGACTATACTAAAAGTGGGAAATGTTTGTGTGATGCGTTTACAGTCAAAGGTAAATAACTTCACTTTCTGAAATATTGAGGTCAAATGAGATACCTTTTAGTTTCTTACCTTTCTCCTGCCTTTAGGTGAGTGCACTTCTTTCTTAATAGCACAAATATAAAAAAGACCTGTTTTCCTTATGCAAAGCTATTTTGGGTTGACTTCTAGATTTTTAGTTTGTTTTGGAACTCGAGGAAAAATAAGTTAAGCTACATACTGGAATAATTGGGGCTGTTTTTCACTATATGGAAGTAGTGATTAAGCAGTCTACATTATTTGACTTATGGAACACTTACAGAGAAAATTCAAAGGACCAAATAAGTAGACCTAAGAAACTATTATGATAAGGTATAAAGCTCTCTACTGAAAATTTTTGACCCAAAAATGGCTTTTTGATGTAGTCTTCAAAGCTCCTAAGCCAGTACAAAGCTTTTGCTGGAAAACTCTTACCGGAAAAAAATCGCTTTTAAAACAAGTCTTAGAAACTAATGTATCAGGGTGTAGAAAGGCAAGACAACAATTCAAAATGCTTTGCCTGGTAGTAGAAAGCTCAAAGGCTGTCAATAACATTAAAACATTAGTGATGGTTTCTGAGAAGTAATTCTTCAGATGGTGGGTGATCCTAAAAATTTACAGTGAAAAGCAGCAGCATTATGTCCTCTAGAAAATCTATTACATGTTTCTGCGCAGAATTGTAAAACATCTGAGATTACAACAAGGGTTTTTTCTTCCCTTCCTTGCCTGACAGTGCTCTTATAATTAGCAAATTTTAAAGAGTATTGCCAACATGCGTTTCATATACTATATTCTAATGAAATATTTGTATGAGCTCAGGGGCCAAGTAAACCATTAGAGAGAAATTAAATGTTCACTTGGGTGAAGAAAGATGTAAGACAATTTTTATCATAGCCTGAGCACAGCACCAACAAAGTAAATATACATAAGGTAGTCGTCATAATTTGCTGTTATCAATTATCTGCATCTTTTGTATTTTTTGATGTTAAGTATTTTATAGCTAATTTAGATATTGAAGATAAATTACAGTATGGAAGACTAGCCTTGACACGAATTCATTTTGCAGTATTACAAGATCTTATGGAAAATCTCATTAGACTTTCTGGTTGTTTACACCATAAGGAAAAAATTGCCAGCAAATACAGCTCCCTAAAAGTAAAACAACATAACTATGCTCTGACACAAGTCATGCTCTCAAACACCCCTACTCCAGTTTTGTTCATAATAAGGTATTGACTTTTAAAGAATGTGAGATTATAATTTTGGGAAGTATGATTGTGTGTTCTTTTTTTGAGTACATGGGCTAGACTATCCAGATCTCTCTTTTGCTGACCACAATTGGAGCGCTAACCCTGGACAACAATAAGACTCCAGTATGTAATGCTTGCCTTTTTATAACAAGATGCACACTGCTGCTTTAAGCAAATTTTTAGGATCAGTGAGGTCCTGGCTTCATTTTTAGCTGAGGAACAAGGATGCTGCACATAGTTTAGCTGTTAAATAAAATGGTCCTCTTGGGAAAGGAACTGCTGAAAATACAAGCATCCTGCATACTATTAAAACTAACTAAGGGAATTAGTAAGACTTAATGGGCCAAGAGCAGAAGGAAAGTTGGGGTTTTTTTGGTTTATTTTGCCACTGCTTTCCAGGAATTGGGAGAATTTTTCGAAATGGGAGATGCTTTATATGACTGTCAGTGTCTGTGTTTAAGGCCCAAGACAGTACAGGGGGTAGTAGGGAATGAGAAGAGAGTAAGCAGAGAAGTGAAATTAAAAGTAGAGGGTAGTAATTTTTGTGTTTCTTTAAGGCCAAGCCAAGTAATTAAAGGCATAAGCAACTAAGATGTGGTAGCAGTATGAAGGAAGTGACCTGTGATAGCTGGTGACAATTCCTGTACACCCAGTTTAATATTCCTATTTAGGGTGAGGCTTATGATGCTGCACTGTGGTTTGATTTTTTTTTTCTCTTATGTGAGAGTGTGATTCCAAAATAGACATTTTCTTGTGTTTTCCTTTGAATTTGTAACATTTCAGAGGCACAAGCTGCTCAGAGAGCATCCCCAAAAGACCTACATGCTCACAGTTGCCTCCAGTTAAGAATTTAGATACAACTCTTTCATGTCCAAGAAAAGTAATAGTATAACCCTCTGTCAAAGCAGATATTTAACAGAACTTCTAAAAGATTTGGGCGACCAGTGCCACAATTAATGCATTTAACAATTTCCCTGTTTGTTGCCTGCTCTGGTCCTTATGTGAGTGGGAATTGCAGATCCTCAGGCTTCTTCTGACTGCTGTTAGAACAACCCAAAGATCTTTGTCTTTGCTCGTAGTCGTTATCACATAACTGGACATGTGTGAAAATCTTCTTTGACTATCTAATTGCTTATCATTTTTATTTTTTTAAATTTTCTTGAATATAGTATTAATCACAAGCTGTAGAAACTTAACCTCTGGACTCAGCAACAGACACATACCATTGTTATTCTATTGCTTATTTCATATAGCAGTAGAGAAAAACAGCATTTATACTGCTTTCCTGCTTTATAAATATTGTATTTTTTCTGAAAAGTGTTTCAGTGTTAGTTTTAACTGCTGAGACAAATGATCATGACTTTTATGATGCAAGTTTGAGCTACACTGTGAATGGCAGTATACTGACAAACAGGTCAATCACAGGTGTCAACACATTTGATGTAGTTGCTCCCAGTTTCCTATTCCTAGAAAAGAAGAAAACAGAAGAATGCCCTTGCTGCTCTGACTTCATCCAGCAGCTCAGTAGTGTTATTGAGGCTACTCACCAGACTCCCCAAACAAGTCTAAACCATTTTTTTATTCATAATAGTGAAATAGGAATATTTACATTTTCTTAACATTCATATAATTGTAGGAGAGAACCACTTTAGTCTGGCATATGATTTAATGCTTTTTTTATTAATGGGATCGAGGGCTGCTGGTAATACAACTGACATGGTCTAAGATCAAGTGCATGTTTCTTTGCTGAAATTTTGAGAAAGTTGTAGCACACACAGGCCACTACCCACACACAGAAAAAGTGAAAATGCTTTGCCAGCAATTGCAGCATATTTTTGAATTTGAGGAGGCATTTGCACAAGGTGGGTTTGAGAGCTCTCCTCTTGGCAACGAAACTGTTTATTTTTGTGCATGTCTTTCACAGCTCTTTTGGTCAAGAGAATATTTTAGATTTGAAGCAGCAAGGAAATGGATTGCTCCAAAGCCATTGGATTAACTGCTTTAACTGCCTCTCTTCCCCCTCGCTCCCAATGATTTGTTGTTATTTGTTTACTTTTGCAATTCTGATATGGCAAAAGGTAGATCTATTATCTCCCTCTCTATTTATGAGTTCTTTGTACTGAATTGTTCCTTTGTACTGATTAAAACCATCCATAGTACAATTTCTACTTTTTTATCTTTTTCAACACTAACAGGTGAAGTAGAACTCTGCTTCCAGGACAGTGGGTAGAGGTGATGTGTTATTTTTTTTGCTGACTGTTGAAATGGAGGCACGGTGCTTTGTTATATATTGATGGGTCTATTATGGTACAAGGCACTTCTCTGTGGGGAGCTAGAGTTGGCAGAGAAGGCAAAGGATTTTGTGATTTGAGAGGAGGATAATCTGATTAGCTTTTATGAATAGTTTTTAATACCGTACAGGAGAAAAGAAAGATCCATATTTTAGTGTTTACCTTTTGCATCTGTTATAAAAAGATGGAAAGCACTTTGTAGCAGGAACTTAATTGTTGTGTGTTGTCCAGTGCATTGCATAGTTATGTCCCAGTCCATAGATAAAGCTTTCAATGGTTACTGTAATATAAATAATACGGGTGATGTCTTGGACAAGGCTTGCTTGTTAGGGTGGGTTCTGTATGTCATTTCAGCTGGTTCCCTGCTTACCACTAACTGAGATACTAGTCTACCCTCATCTACTTTAATAACTGAGATAGTAAGAAACAAAAAGGAAGTTCCTCAGCATTTGAAATGTGTTTGATGTAAATCAAGTCCCCATAAAAGGCAGGGCTAGCTTCTATGACTAAAATATTTCTTTATACATGAGGCAAGAAGTCTTTTGAGAGTTTTGTGTTCTGGCCTGATAAATGAACTGGTCTGTGTGCCTTCCCTCCCACCCCTTTTTCTTTAAACAACATACCCTTTTTGCCTGAAGTACAATTAGATGCTCAAATGAGCTCTTAAACCACAAAAGAAGGACTTGTATTCGTCCCTGTATTCTGTTTGGACTTCAGTAATTTGCCATTTAGCATCTTAAAGCATTCCTGATGCTAGTGGAAACTACTAATTTTTCCACTCCTGCTAGATGAATATTCTCGCTTATCCAGTGTTCATCGTTGGGTTACAACATTCTTATTATCTTGTGACTCATCCTTCTTTCTCCCTCTTCCTTATTCAGGATAGTAGCTAATGTTCATTAATCAGAAAAAAAAAGAGCCTGTACTTTCAATGCAATATTCAGTTCTCTGAAGTAAGACCAAAGAACAAAAATAAGGCTATTTGCAACAGCCAAAAATAAAATGGGGAGCAACAAATTGCAGTCTGTGTATTGTATACATACAAAACTTCTCTGCAATGTAGCAATATAGCATCTGAATTTAACAGTATTTGAATTGCTGCCAATAAGCAATAAAGGAAAAGAAATCTATCTTATCCTATCATCTAGGGAAGTTTAGTCCATGTTATCCTATTGTTATTCTTTGGTGCCCTTGCAGTTTTAAAGTATTTTTAGTTGTGAAATATACTTGGTTTTAAACTCGGAAAGCTGCTGGACAGAAAGAGCCAAAAGAGTATTACTTTCTATACTTGTTTGGATACACAATCAGTAAGACATCTGTAGAGTATTTTAGGTGTATTGAAATCATTGTGACATTTGGACCTCAAAAGAAGTGTCTGTACAAAGTCTTTATTAGTTGCTTTCAGACATAATTTTTGTTGCCACTTTTATTAAGTGGTTAGTGAATGTAGCTGTGAGATTTTTGTTGATGTAGACATGAGGAAGAAGAGGGAAGTTTTTCTTGTGTGATTATTCATATTGGATCAGTCAATGAATGCGGATCAACAAGGGAGAAAAAGGTTGCATTTTGACTATGGTGACTGATAAAGTAACAAGTGGGGGATGGAGAGGCTACGTTCACTTGGTTTTGCGGCTCTTCCCATCAGAATTGTATTCCAATGTGCATGTAATTGAATTTTGCATTCATTTAAGACCTATATTATCCTATTCAAGTGAAAAATGTTATCAAAATTCCAAGACCTTTATCCTAATACGTAACCTTCAGAAAAATCTTTTTTTCATGCATACTGCTGCTCAACTAAATGTGATGGGATTTTATTATGCAGACCACTGTCTAGTTGGTGTAGTACTCACTCCCATGGAAGTACAGTCTGAATGTCAATACTTAACTGTATTTGCAGGGATGCACCTGTCTTTAACAACAACAACAATAACCAAAAAATCTAATTGTTTTTAGTTTGGATGAATTTGCACAGTTAGCTTATGAAATGCATACTAAAAAAAAATAAAAAAATTCACAGGAACATACCCAACTGAACTCTTCAATATGAGTTCCTAGCTATAGCACTGTGGCTGAGCCTTAGGAAGGAAAAAAATAATGAGGAAGGAGGAAATAACCTCCTCAGTTATTTGATCCTGGCTTCAGTTTGGGTATAAATATAAAAGAAATGCATGTAAAACTCATTCAGAACATCATTCAGGTGTCTTTAATGGGGGATATTCATGTGGAAAAAAATATTTTGGACTTTTAAGAATAACCTACTTTGGAGACAAATTCATGATATGGTACAGCAGTATTTAGCTGAAAGAATTTTTTTAATCCATCTTTGTTGTGGCATTTTTGGTGGGTTTCTTGCTTCAAAACGTATGCTTGTAACCTAATTTATAAGTTGAAATGGGAGGGGAGAAAAAGGGCAGTAAGAGAGAAGGATGGTGGAAGCTGGATAGGCCTGACTATGAACTATTTTTGGACTTTTTTAGCACAGAAATTGAAGGGATTGATATAATGAATTTGTAATTTTCATGTCCGATCTTTCACTCCTAGGGCTTTCAGCTCTTAGCTGCTTTGGTTTGAACTGAAGAATGGCTAATCCTCTCTGAACAGTTGTTCCACTGTTCAGTCAACAGGCAACTGAAAACCAAACTATGTTAGATGAGAAGATCTAGGTACATCAGGCAAGCATTCTTAAAACATTTTAGAGCTGCTTTCTTCTTGGTTCTGCTCTTAGGAAGTTTCATTTAGCTAAACTCTGGAGCATCTGACAGATGCTACACAGTCTTATCACACACACGTTCTGTGAAGGTTGACTACTATCATGGGCACACACGTGGGAGTAGAGATACAGAGACATATGTGTCATATTTAGATCTCTACATGTGCAAATCTAATTATAATCAGAGAGGCATAGTACATTTTAAACTATTTTTTCCCTTTGCGATTGCATTCCCCTCGGATACATCTGTTGGAAGGAAATGTCTGTGGGCAGTGAAATATTTTAGAATAGAGAACAAGAGAATAAGGCATTGAGCAAAGCTTCTGACTCCGTAATGCTATGGCAGTTTCCTAAATATAGGTCTACTGCGTGGTGCCTTTGCAGATTGTTTCTGAAGAGATGACTAAACAGAACAGAATATAGGCAATACGTTTTGCAGTTAAAATTTGAGACCAGTGAAAGAGGAACAAAATTTTACTATCTCAAAAATTGTCCAGGTGTAACTTAGCACTACAGAAGTTGGAAAGAAGGAAGTGGAGGAGGGTGGTAGACAATGTTTATTTTAAAAATAATAATGATGAGCAAAAGGTGCTTATTTTATTGACAGTAACAAGATGTTGTCTGCCATTTTTTGCTTTTTCATCATGATCCCCTTATGTGTTTTGTTGATTTTTTTTCCTTGATGTTTGCTCTGTGCAGCCTGCTTTCTATTTTTTTTCTTACTCATTTCTGTCTTATTTGTTGCCAGTCCTAGAATCTTTTTTCACTTTTCTTGCTTCCTCCACTCCTGCCAGTAGTATGCCTGAATTGTCTCGATTTACTGTTTCTACTTTGAACTTATTTCCTTATTTCTCGATATGATGGCTTGCTCTAGAGTTTAGGATGGCATTCATCTTTGTTATGAAATTTGATCATATCACTTAAATATTTTGTCTGCTTGTACCACTAGCTATGAAACTGCTAATTTGACTCCTTAATCTATTAAATACTGATTTTATTTAAAAAAAAAACAACAAAACAAAAAACAAACAAACAAACAAACAAAACAAAACAAAACAAACCCAACTGTTTAGCCTCCTACTTGATATTAGGTAAACATACTCAGATTAAAGTTTGGTGTTTTCGTATTTGCATTCCTGATACTCATTTGAATTCTCCTGTTTTACCCAAGTTTCTCATACAGAGTCTATTCTGTAAATAGCTATATCTTTTAATCAATGTCTCTTGGAATCTTTTAAAGCTCTTCAGCTTAGAGTTTCACGTGACTATCCCCTGTAGGACCAACCTCATCGCTTTGTCACAGTTTAAATGCAGCAATGCCTTTTCGAAGTTCCTATGTTTGCATTTCTAGAGCACCTGAAGTCATGAAAATTTTTGTCGTCTTTCTCAATTAATCTTTTTTTTTTCCCCCTCCCCTTTTTAAAAGGAAAGGACAGAGGGGAAATGACTTTGTAGTGTAACAAGTGGCTAGTCCTGAACTAGCGCTCTGTACTTGCCTGGTTTTGCTGTATGCTTTGCAGTATTTGCTATGAATCTCACATACAAAAAAGTAACAGCTGTCTTCTGCTCTGCTTTGCGCACAGTGAATGGGCTCCCTTGATAGCCTTCAGTACACCACGTACTATTGAACTTGTTCAGGCCCACTGTTCTTCAGAAGACTACATACAAAATCTGTAGAGTCTCTGCACTGCTTAGATGATAGCATCTGGGTATAGGAAAATCTTTCAGCAAAGCTGAGCATATTCCTGTCCCTGTAGGAAAGTTCCAGAATCATGAAAGCTTAATAAATTCAGATTTATATTGCAGAACAGTGTGAAATAGAATTGGAATTCGATCAGATATGTTCTGAACGTAATAGGAGAGCATTTTGCTTAAAACTCATCCACTGAAGCTGTTAATGTGATTAATCAAGTAATTGAACAGTTAAAGATGAAGGAAACACATTTGTTTTGTTCTGCCCATTATCACCACGCTGGAAAAAGTGTTGCTCTTCACCTTTCCCAACGAGAGGATTGTCTCATTTTGTTCTGTAGTCTGTAGACTGAATTTGTTTTCATGAAGCAAGGGACAAAAGGTTGCAAGTCTGGTTAAACAGAGAAAAAAGGCTTCCATCAGTATTTACTCCTTTCTGTCTGTTCAGTACTAGTAGTAACACTTTCAGATGTAGTATGAAAGGGGAGTGTGGCATCTCTTATTACCAACTGTTTGCTGAAGCAGACACTAAGAGAAGTGGATTTCAAAGAGGGTGTTCAGCATACCTTATTCAGTACAAGGAAATGCAGAAAAAATTCAAAGGGCTCTTCAGAGACACATCACAGGCGTTGTGCCCTCCCCAGAAGCTAAACTTCGATCTGACTAACCCAGCTGGAACAAATAACAAGTGTATTCATCTGTAAAATGAAAAAACATTACCCACTGCTTACCAAGTTTCCTTTGCTATATCATTGAGTATTTAGTGGCCAACTGTTAGTAATACTTAATAAGAGCCAGGTTGGCATGCTGGGCACTTGCCGGTGTCACTCGCAAATTACTAAGACTTTCAACCTAGCTGGTTAATAAGGTCTGACCCATATCATAAGGGGGAATGCATGCCTTCCCTAAGGAGGCTGTAATCCTTGGCCTGTAAACCTGTTTAGCCGTTATATTGCTTTAGATAAATTGAATATTAATGCACACTGACAAAACAGCTGGACTTCCATATTTTTTGTGTTTTGGGGTGGGTTTTTTTTGGTTTAAGTCTTAATCTTATCATTCAGATCAGAACAAGATTTTGGCCTATATCTCTGCTAGTGGCTAATAGTATGGTCCAGTAGTGTTGCATAAAGAAGGATGACTACAAAATGAGGAGGGAAACTTTCCCAACCACAGCTTTAAAGATGACTGTACCTGCAGAGATGTACAACCCCTGTCAGTTTTATCATGAGATGAAACATAAGGCTGGTATGTTTGGTTTTGATGTGTTAGAATAAAGTACATTTCTGAGGTTCCACCTGGATTCCTCCATAATTGCTTTAGTATTTTTGGCTATCATCTGTTGCTAGTTTGAACTTAATGCTTCTTATTACTTAAACAAGGTATCTCTGTTGGAGAATGCACCAGGCACCTTGGGCTTCCTTTTTGCAGCACTGTGCTGGCTTGTGGAAAAAGCAGAATGTGCTAATGTGTTTTACTGACTACTATGATTCTTCCCTGAGTTCCGTGGTTAATGTTTTCTGTAGTTTTGGGTGCACATTCCTGGCTTTAGGCAGGTTCACCCCCCTGTCCGTCCCCCCCAACCCCACCCTGCTGTAGCTCTCTGAAAGCTAGTGAAATGCTTGCCTGCATTAAGTAACTATTAAAGGCATAATAATGATGAGTTTAGCAAAGATCATATTTTATTTTTCCCTGCTATGGGCACTATCTGAAGATCAGCTGTGATCCTGTATGCAATGAAGTTTGGGAATCGGACTCTTTCTTCCCACTCTTCTATACGTGATTTCATAGGGTGTCTGTCTGGGTACTATATTGCAATAATATAAACTGATTTTGAGCGCAAGTTGAAACACATTCGCTGTATTGAGTCAGGATCTAGATGTATATATTTTTAATAGATGTTTTATAATTCACATTTAAATCTTCCATTTCTAATTTCATGATCTCGCACTGTGTTAAACAGTCATAAGTATAATGTTTGTTCCTCAGAGAACTTTTAAATTGTCCTTAGTGTGCTCTAAAATCATATTTCATTTCAGTCTTGTTTTTGAAATGTTAAATTATTAGTTAGACCACAATATAAGTATTCCCTGAATGAAGCTGATAGTCTTTTGAAAAGGAATTGTTCCTCTGTGGGATTGATAGCTATTAATTCTAATGCTAAACCTTCAAATCTTGAGACTAGTATTGAATTTAATATTAGCCTAAATTTCTGAAGACCTCCCTTGCTTTTACCTCTATGTGTGTGGAGGAGGGAGGGGAGGGAGGGGAGGAAGAGAGGAGGAAACTGCATTAATATAAACAGGAATTGCAAGTCAGTTTAAAATGCTAATCTTAATCTGGTATTTTTAGAGTTATTGATTGCTTTTGCTTTCTTGCTACAGCAGACACAGCAATTTATTTTCTTTTTGCATACTTTCTACTATATCTTCCTTCTGTGTGACTGTGGAAGTGGCCATACTATATACCATAAGCTATTACCTTCAAGGCTGCAAGATTGCTGTTGCCTGAGAATCTGGAACTGTGCCACTGCCTGACTGGATAGTAAGTCCCAAGTTGCAAAACACATGTTTATCCCAGTTAGAAGATGGCAGCAAAATTGTCAAAAAGGCAGAGAATGTTATGAGCAAACTTATTAAAGTACGTATCTGTATATTAACACATAACAACATTTCTTGTCTTTTTTTAAAATAAAAAGCATTTAGGAACAGGGAAAGTTATGAACAGCTGAAATGGGTTAACTATATTTCACATTTTTTATGTATAAATTGAAAAGCTCAGCATTATTCAGAAGCCTTACTCAATTAAATCTTCATGAACTTAAAATTCTTATTGGTCCCTAATTAAATTAGAGAAATTACTGGCAAACTGAATTGCAGCTGATCTGTATTTAGGGACTTCATGAATGAGGTCCCTCATCAATATAGTATCTTACATATTGCTGCTCTAAATCTACTGCTGTGATGCTTCCATCTCAGTTCATCTGTTCCATGGTTTTAATTTTGTTTCCTTCTCATGAATCCTATATCCATGGATCCCAAAGAAACTGTGATTAATTGTTAGTCGCTGAAGCAAAAGTAAATCTCTCCCTTTTGTGACACTGTTAGGGTCTTAATGTGCGACTGTCTGGGGTTCTTGGCTGTTGAGTAAAAATGTAGTGTATTCTAAGCTAGGCAAAGCCCTATAAGACATAAACAAGCAAGTCAAGAGAGAACCTGACAAGACAAATGTGATTAAATAGGAATTTGGCTACTATATCTAAGAGTGGAATGGCAGGGGTTTCTTTAAAGTCATTTTCTCCTAAGTTCTGAATACGCATACACTGACAAAAAGATGTACTTTCACCAACAAGACATTAAACACTTATTTGGCCTTTAGGCCAATCTGTAGAATAAAAATTTGGAAATCTGCTTAACAGGTTAATACATACTTCTGCTATGTGCTGGATGTAATAGCAGTTCTTGAGGATTTTCTATATGAATTTCTTCCTTCTTTCGTAAGAAAGAGATTAACATGAGTTATAGTCCAGGTTCAGAAATTATATAACTTGATCCTAAACAGTTATACCTTAAACTATAAGGGAATTTTGTTTAAATGCTAATGAGATCCATAAGCAGTCTTGATTGTTGCCATTAGGTGCATGTTAGAAACAGGAAAACAAAGACTCCAGAAAGATCACTTCATTCCTACACCCAAGTTGCTCTTTTTACCTAGCTGCTGGTATAGTATCATAGACATATGCCTGTATTTGAAAAGCTAACAAATGGCTCTCTTCCAAAGTTTCCTGCCAATATAAATTAATGCTTGCCATAAGACATACTTGGATAATACAAAAGCATTGTCCTGTGAGAGATCCTTGAAGAACAACTGGGTAGTTCTGGCTCCTACACATCAAATCTAATGGTATATATTAATTAATTATAAAGCACTCCATTACTGTTTCTTGCCAGACCTAGTGTTTTGTATGTCCACATCGATAGCATCATATTTGTTAAGGAGGGAATGTGTGTCTCAAAGGAAATGGTATCTAGAGGAAGATTAATCACTCTGCTCATCAATTAAAATAATGACACTTAATAGTATATTTTATTTGTACAGTTAAAGAGGTATTATTGCTCCTATTTTATCCCCTGCAGTTTTCAAACCTCATAAAAGACAAAATAGCATTGATTTTTATATTTATTTCTTTTAAATTTTTCTTTTCTTTGACTAGAAAAAGACTGGGGTTCATCTGTTTAAAAGTATGGGTTCTGCAGTGACTAGCTGGATTTCACTTCATCTCTTAAGTGCTTAGACTTTTAAATTTTAGCTACTTGATGCCAAACATGGAAACCAAACCCAGAGTTGATGCCAAAACTTACTCTTCACCGATATTAACCATAAATGAAATGAGCGTGCTAAGCAAAGGACTGTCTACGAGTAGAAAGTAGGTGTCAGAACCTGGTACCTAGTAACTGCTCCTCTCCTGTTTATGACATAGTTTGCCTGGGAAAATATTTTTTGTAAAAGTAGGAAGCAAGGCCTCATGGTGTTGTCAGCTGAGGTGCAGAAACTGCTACTGAAACAATGAAGCTGATTCTGTAGGCTGGTGAGATGAAAAATGGGGAGACATAACTGCAGTCTGTAGTCAGGTACTCATGGCAATGAAAAGGCCCTAGGTTTTACTTTGACTAAAATCCAGAAACTCATGACTTATTCTAAGTAGATGTGTCAGACTACATATGACAGTGGATTTGTTGCACATGTGAGACTATCATCTTCCTAAAATCAGCAGCATGACATTGGTGTAAATTTGGTTCAAGAAAACTTTTGACTTCCATTTGGATTCCGATGTAGCCTCAACTTTTTTTTTCTATTAGGAGTTTCAATTTATTTCAAATTTCATTTGTTTTATTAGGAGTTTCTAAATGACACTTTAAACTATGGATGATGGGGAAGGGAGAGAGTTACCAGCAGTTCTGTGAGAGTGTGATGGACAGGGTTGACATGCAAAGAGCTTGCAGTGACATGACAGACAGGGATCGCAAATTCAGGAAAATGGGGCTTAAGCGGCAGTGTCTGTGGCATTTGCATGTAAGCAAGTGTCTACCAATCATCATTATGGAGAAACATCCCAAACCCTTTCTGGGAAATCAGTGTGCTAGGGTGCCTCTCTGAAGTACATGCACACTATTGCATGCAGCATGGAGAATAAACGTGGTAAGTTAAAAATCTGTGTGCCATTGCAGGGCCAGTCTTCTTGTGATCACGGAGACATGGCAGGATAGCTGACATGGGGTACAGGGCCTTTAAGAAAGGCAGGCTGGGAAGATGAGGAGAGGGAGTTTCCCTTAATGTGAAACAACAGCTGGAATGCATGGAGCTCTGCCTGGGGATGGATGAGGAGCCAACTGAGAGCTTATGGGTAAGGATCAAAGAGAAGGCAGGTAAGCGTGACATTGCAGTAAGTATCTGCTGTAGGCTGCCTGACCAGGAAGAGTGGTGAGTCCCACAGAAGCAGCCTCATGTTCACAGGCCCTGTTACTCACAAAGCTATTGATCAGATGGTGAATGGTTAGCTCCTTCTGGGAAAAGAATCACTAGATCCATATTAGAGTGTATTTATAAGGCCCAGGCAATTGAGTTTCTGGATGTTTTGAGATATTACAATGAATCTATAAAGGCAAATGCATGTATTAATTGCTGACCATGCAAAATACAGTCCTGAAGCAAACATGGTTACAAGTAAAATTTTAAGACAAAACAGTATAGTTGAAATTAAAGTTTAATATAGTTGCAATTTTAAATTCTTCAGCTTAATTTGTTCAATGCAAAACTGCTGTTTGAAAATGTAGTTTTAAGAGCACTCTGCAAGTTTTAATTGAATTTGGAACAATTCCAGTGTTAAACTTCCATAGACCACAGAATTCTTGACCTAGCTAAGTCTTAGTTACATTTGGTAAAGATCTTTTAAATGGACATAGCATTGGTTTCATTCTTGATAACGATAAACAGTTCTGAAAGGAGAACAGTAAACATTTGTTTTATTTACCTGCTGGTCTTTGTGGAAATCTCAGTCTACAACAGAGGTCTCTCTACAAGAGACAAGAAAAAATCCATGCTGCAGGTTTTTTTAGTTCTCATGTTTACACATTTCTTTTGCTGATGCTCTACTACACTGATAATTTACTTGGTGTTGCAGATTCTCAAGAACACTAGGAAACATAAGATATTCCAAGTTGGTAATTTTTCAGTCAGCCTTTGTATTTCTTTGGGATTAACTTCCAGTAGTAATAATATTGTGTAGTTAGATCTGCTGGTCTCTGCTAACATAATGATGAACATGGTAATAATAAAGAACTTCAAGCTTTTTTTAAGATAACATAAAATTATAGAGTGAACCTCATTGTCTGGTAAATGGGGTGGTGGTGTTGGTACTAGCAGGCCACAGGGTTTATGGTGAGCTGGGAACATGAGTCTCGGGTCTTGTCTTGGCTGCAGGTTTTTTTTAGTTTGTTTAGTTCTGGCAGCATTTATCTAATGACTAGGTGACTCTAGGTGACTGTTACGTTCTTTCTTTTAACTTTTGCTTAGCTGTGTACAATTGTGTGGTGTAACATCTCTTGTGGAATACAAATTGTGTTCCTAGAAAATACTACCAACAAGCAGTTATACAGTGTAGAATGCATGGCTAGATGATGCTAGAATAAAAATGCAGCATGTGGGAGTAAAGGTATGCGATGATAGTAAAGGTGCCTGGGCTACAAGCAGTTCTCTAATAGTTGCTATTCATCATTAAAAGAGTACTACCTGGGGATCTGAATTAAAACTGATTTCGGGGTTAATAAAGAGAACAAAGAACATGTTACGAACAGCTATGAAACACACCATGTATAGAAAATTCAGATGCAGCTCAAAAAAGGAGCAAGATGTCAAGCATGTTAGAAAATGTGTAAACCCAAAGTGGATCTTCAGATGAGAATGAAAGGGTAGGGCTACAGCAAGGTCATGGCAACCCAAATCTTTCCCTGGGGTTACTATTATTCTGATGGTGGATATTTCTTCCTCACTCCTTTATTTTTCTTTTTTTTTTTTACACTTGGTAACACACTCTACGCCTTTCTCACCTGTGCAAGTTTATATTCACAATGGAAATTTTATCAGTATCCATAATGTTCAGAAAAGTATGACTTCGTGTTCTTCCCAAGGGTCAGAGCCATCCAGTTACGGAACAGAACTTGTACTTAATGGATCAGTTAGTCGTGTGAGCCAAAACACTTAAAGGAAATTGGAGAGCTGAACTCCATCCATGTTCAGAAGGCCAATGTGTAATTCTTCTTCTACTTCAAGTTCAACTTATGTCATTTTAAGCATTCTCTGTGATATAATCCTTTATTCTCTGGAAAGACAGGAAGGAAGTGTAAGATAGTTTCATATTGCTATTTTTTCATAGCATTCTTCTTCTAGACTTGAATCAGTGTTGCAATGTGTCAATAAAAAAAAACCCAACCAAACCCAAAAAAGCTAATTATATCTGAAGATGAGTGGGAAGGAATTATATTTGGCCAATAATCTTTCTGAATTGACAAGAAGTTAAAACCTAAGCCTTTGAGTCTTTCTCCCCATGTCCACAAAATCTTGGGTCCCTGTCAGAAATGTGTGTTCATACAAAACTTTGATTTGCACATCTGGCTTTCTGTTGGCATGATCTCTCTCTGCTGTGTGTATACCTTGTCTGCTGTATTAGTACTGAAAACAAGTGTCAGGAAGTAGAATATTTAATATCAGCTGGACTTGCCCGTTTGGAAAAATTTCCTAGTCTTGGTCAGTGGTTCCTGTCTGAATTAGTGCTGCAAGAGCTGTGTGTTTTCTGGATGCTGGCACTAAGGTTCAGAACACAAAATATGCAAGTATGTATTAGAGATCAGAAGGACTTGGGCCTTTTGATTTTAAGCATGCTTTCTAAAAGCATATGTATATAAACAAATTATTACAGTGATACTAGATAATATAGTAATGGTAGAGGGACAGGAAAACAATAAGGGGGCATATCTTATATAAATTCATTATGAAACAAGTTTTGTTAATACAAATCAATCCCAAAGAGAGGATTCTTCTCCCAGTAGCATACTAGTCACTGCAGAAGTAACAAGAAATAAGGCCTGCAACAATGTTGTTTTGTATATACGGAAAGTTTTCCCCTTTTTCTTGTATTTGATGGAAAAGTTTGAGTAAATATTGGTGGTTCTCCAACAATATTCTGAATAATAATTATCTGCTTTTAACCTGGCAATAAGGACACTGTTAGCTTTTTTAAGCAGATAATTTCCCACTCAATGTACCTTCCCAGTGGGAATGGACATGATGGACTACCTACCCAATTCTTCACACGGCTGACAGCCTTGGGACTTACTGGACACATCAGAATTCAGCAAAGGAAATTATGACAGTGGCTCTCCAGAGGTCACCATCACTCAATCAAAAGATGGAATGAAACTGATCCCTGGGTGACTCCATTATCAGTCTTGACTGACCTTTCTGGCTAGCTTGCTCAGACCACTGAACTGGTGAACTGCCAGTGTGAGCATGGCTCTGCTGTTGGTTATGTGACAGGAGGCCAGCATGGGAAACTATTCAAATCATTAAATTGCATGTGTCTCTTGAGCAATAGGTTGGCAGATACAGACCACCTCATTAGAACTGTGAAATACTTTTAACAAATACAGAATTTTTTTAATACGGAAAACTATATTGGGCATGCTTTTATGTAACCAGAAGGTATGTGTTTGGTCAAATGACCTCACTTTTACAAACAAATCATATATAAAAACATTAATAAGAAGGGGTTGTTTTTTGGTGTCAGTGACAAGACTGTGTGCTGTATCTTGGCATGTAGTAAAGGACAGGTAATGGATGAAAATATTTCCACTATGAAGGGCTCCAGAAGGATTGATCCATATATAAGCACTTGTTCTTGTCTTGTCATCAAGACTTACTAGTGAAAACTGATGCCAAAAAGGCACCGAGTACCGCAGCCTTTTCCCTGTTGCTTGTTACTGGGTCTACTGCCTCACTGAGCAGTGGGGCAATGCTCTCCTTAGTCTTCCTTTCACTAGCAGTGTACGTACAGAAACTCTTCTTCCTGCCCTTCATCTCCCTTGCTAGTTTCAACTGCAGCTAAGCATTGCTGACTCTATTCCTACCTATGCAGGCAGTGTCTTTCTGTTACTCCCAAGTAGCTGCCCGTGCTTTCAGCTCCTGTGTCCTTTTGTGCCTGAACTCAGGAGCTCTCCTTGTTTATCTCTGCTGGCCTTCTGCTGTGCTTGCTTGACTTCTGCAAAGTGGGATGAGCTGTTCTTGTGCACTGACAAGGCTGACCTTGAGCATTAGCCAGGTCTCTTGGGTCCCTTTGCCCTCCCGGGCAGTTTCCCATGGGATCCTGCCAAGCAGGTCCCTGCAGAGGCTAAAAACTGCTCTTTGAATTCCAGGATTGTCATACTGTTGTTGATCCTGCTCATTCCTCTCAATACCTTTAACTCCCTAGTCTCATGGTCACTCCGATCAAGGCTGCCCTTGCTTTTGTACAGCTGTTTCTCTTTGAGTGGCAGGTATGACAGAGAATCTACCATAGTCATTTCATTGATTGAATGCATCAAGAAATTGCCTTCTCTTTGTTCCAGAAATCTGGATTGCTTCTGCCCAGTTTCATTGACTGTCCAGCAGATACCAGGGTGGTTATAGTTACCCATGAGATTTTGAGGCCTTCTTCAGCGGCCTAGAGAAGGCTTCATCTGCCTCCTCTTCTTGATTAGGAGGTCTGTAGCAGACATATACTACAGCATCACCTGTGTAGGCCTGTCCTCTAATATCCATAAGCTTTCAAGCTCTTCACCCATCGTACAGAGAAGCTCCATGCATTCAATCCTCTTGTTTACCTGGAGCACAACTTTTCCTCTATGCCTGCCTACTCTTTGCTAGAGTCTGTATTACCTCCCTTGCAGCTCTCCAATCCCACTGTGTCTATAATTTGATTGAGGCTATAGAAGTTTGTGCATAGCTGCAGATTTAATTCTTCCTGCTTGTTCCCCATGCTATGTGCACTGGCATAGAGGCATTTGATACGGACCTGAAGTTGTGTTGTTTTTACAGGGTGAGAGACTCCCCATCCTGCTATTCTCCACACATCTGCTCTGCCAGTCACTCCTTTGTTCACACCTCTTCAGGGTATAGTAACTCTGTCCCAGCATATCTAGTTTAAAACCCTTCTCACTAGAGTTTTGGTAAAAAATTTCATGTACCACTTTGTCAAACGATGCAATCCTTACTTAGTAGCCCTTGCTCTAGAGGTTCTGTGGTCATAGAAGCCAAATCCCTGCCTACAATACCAGCAAACAGGTATTAATCCACTGGATGACTGCTCTTTTGCTCAAGCCTCCCCCCCCTCACCAACAAAGTTGAGAAGTGCACCACCTGGGCCTCCATCTTTTACCCTTGCCACCAGGGTGTCCTGCTTTTGACTCCAGTGCAGATGGACATACCTTGTCTACTTGGTCTGGTCCTAGGGTGAGGAATGAAGATAGGAATGAATTTATAGTTTCATAGTATATTTCTATGGAACAAGCTTGATATTGGTACTTGTAGACATGATGGTGATTTTTTTTTTTTCTTTTTTCCCTGCCTCAAGATTAGTTCTGTTCTGTGCACTATATGACAGGAGTTTGTGTATATGTATGTTTAAGAGTATTCTTAGGTAAGTACTTGGGGGTGAGGGGGAGCAGTAACAGGTAGTCTTGGAGACTTTCATCACAGAAGCCCTAGAGGATCCTTGTAACGTAAAACTACTTGTACCTAACATAAGACATACAGTAAATGAAATGCTCCTTCAGGTAAAAGTGTGACCGTTTGGGAAACTTGCCTCATTCTACCACTTACCCTGTTGCTCTACTGAAGAGAAAGGAATTGGAGGGGGAGTTAATGTGATTATCACATTAGCTTAAAATCTTGAACAATAAAATCCTCATTTTCTTGGTCTTGTCTTTTCTTGTCTAACTTGACAAGTCTGTATGAGATTGTCTTTACAACTTTTAAAATAGTAGTAATCTTCCTTAGTTCTTAATATTTGCTTCAGCTGCAGAATGTAAAATTAGGCTCTGCCTTAATGTGCTTGAATAGCCTTTTTTAGCTTAATGTTCCTTTCAGGGATTCAGATCCACAACTTTCAGTCTTTTCTTCTTCTTACTTCTGTCTCTGAAAACATCAGCATCTCTTTCAGTGTCTCCGCTTCCTCCTCGGGCAGTTTCTTATGAGGTATTTCTCCTGGTCTGTGAGTGCTCCTTCAGGAGCTGACTTTCTCTTTCTTTGCCTCTCTTTAAGTTCTTCTTTCATTTTATTTTATGTTCGGTTCCACGTCGGCTCCCTTGGTACAGCCTTGACACTTTTGTGATGCTGCTGTTTGAAAAAACAAAATGAACTTTTTTTCACTGTTCCTAACAATTGCCTTCTCTTCTAGCAATTGGGAAATTGAGTTTGTATAAAGAAAGAAACTTTTGAGAGGCTGAGACTCTGATATTGCAGATATCTTTTTTTCCCCTCTGTAATGTAAAGCATGATTGTAGTCTCATTGGTTTGGATAGTATTGCTGATATGCTAATGGGCATATCTACAGTGCTTGCAGGATCAGGACCTTAAAATTTTTCCTGAAAGAGCTTGTCAGGTTTTTTCTAATTATTGTAATATAATCAGAAAAAAATAGATACAGAAGAAATTGCATAAAATGAAGGCTTTTCCCTAGGAAATTATTAGATTCAGTTAAGTTGTGCTAGTTTCAGTATCATTTTACATGTCCTTTGGGTTTTAGAGACATACTCTTCTGGTCGGAAAAGATTTCTCTGCCTATACATTAGTAACCTGAAATAAAGACACCTTGTCCACTGTTCTACGTGCTCGTTTGTTTCAGTAAAAAAGGGTGTAAAACTACCTTCTTGATATGACAGTTACTGGTATAAATGACTACACAAGGTAAAAAGTGATAATGCACTTTTTCTTAGGACATCTGCTTTTTTTCATTCTTCCAGATCACTCTTTTCTGTTGCTCTCTAGATTCTTTGTTCCACTTCCTTTGTCTTACACCAGTGCTGGAAAATGTTGCCAACAGTTTGGACTTTTTTATTTTTTCTAGTTTCAGAATGGCACATTTTCAGGTCCATTTCAGTGCCTCAGTGCTGTTCCTCTCCATCACTAAACATAATAAAATGCTGTAGTAATCCTGAAATTAGTAGTTTATATTTGCGTTAAGTCTTACTTACACTTGTTTGTCCTGCAGGTTAGACTCCTGTGCCTGGAAATGAAGTCAACAAACATTGTTATCCAAAACAATCAGTGAGTAAGTCTTTTGGAACAATTTTTAAGCATCAAATACCAAACTGACAGACTTCAGTGAATATTGAGGAGCAGAAAACTGTTGGTGTTCCTTACTTAAGAGATGATTGTTTGCTTTTACTCCTATGACACCTGCTTGCTGAATTTTCTATCCAGTGTTATAAAATACTGAGTTCATTATCATCAGATCAAAGTGATTTTGGCTGTCACAAGTAACATCTTGGAAGGAGCTGGATATGATAACACTGCTTTAATATTAAATTGAAAGTACCGGTTTTCTTTCAGTGGTGGTAGTAAGAGTGTTATGCTTCTGATTTTGCATATCAGTTTGGTTTTTTTTTTCATGATGCATGATGGGAAGTACTGTTTACCACCTCTTGGTTTTCTGCTTGCTCAAGGATACTCTGTCTGCTTAGTTTGCCAGACTCTTAGCTCTGTCCACTTTTTCTTGTATTTCAGTGTCTAGTTTCTCACAGTAGTGTTCCTTCCTATGAGGAATACTCTGTTCATAAAACACAAACCGAATCACAGTTTTGGAAGTAAACACGTGCTATCTGCAAATTCATCTTCGGCCTAAGATATATACACAGAAATGTAAAAACATGAGGGGAACAGACACCCCCCACCACCAGCACCCCCTTTCTTCACTGAAAGGGTTATCAAGCACTGGAACAAGCTGCCCAGGGAAGTGGTTGAGTCATCATCCCTGGCCATATTGAAAAGACATGTAGATGTGGCACTTAGGGACATGGTTTAGTGGTGAACTTGGCAGTGTTACGTTTATGGTTGGACTCGATATTCATAAAGGTCTTTTCCAACCTAAACAAATACATGATTGTATGAAATGGGAGTAGAGTGTTAAATGAAACTGATATGTGGCATGCTTAGTGGAATGAGAGGAGGAGGCTCTTCATGTAAAGGGTTGGAAGCAAAGAGCGTGGAGGATAGCACAGCAGAATTATAAATGTGCAAAATATGAGAAACGGGAAAATTCTGTGATGAGAAAATCCATCAAAGGCCCTAAATACAGAGATGCCACCTTCAGTTGAGGAAGTCTCTCTGTTGTAAGCTCAGGGAATACTTGAGGAAATTATTTCCTCATAATTGTTTTGTTTACTTCCCCAGCTAAACTCTGTAGTTTGCCACGAGAGGCAGTTAGATGGGTTTTTGATCTCATGCCTATGGCTATTCTTTTGTATGTTTATTTTCTTATTTACATAGGTAAAAATCATGGCCCCTAACCCCTCTCTCCTAGCATTTTAGTAAACCTCAGTCTGAGATAGCTAGGCTCCACAGGCTTCTCCTGTTGCCAGTGGAAGGTAAGGCTTCAGCTGTAGTGGAGCTTGGTGTTAGTTCTGGAGTGGGAAGGCAATTGAAACAACTTCTGTCTTTTCACTGTCAACAAGGGAAGCATAGAGGGTTTAGTTTTCTTATGCTAATGCACTCTGTGAATATCCACCTTAGTACTTCCCCAAATTGCTTACAATTTAATTTGAAGCAATGCGTAACAATTGACTGTAACAAACAAATAGGAGGAATGATGAGAAATGGAAGAACAGAGGCAACTGTAATAAAATCATTACATGGTTCCAAGCAACTTCCATCACTGGACTTGTGAGCAGAATGAAGCATTAAAAACAAAGCAGTATGAAATGCAACATTCAAGCATATTTGAAAGCACTGTGGGAATACTGACTCTCTCGTTCAGATGTTGACTTTATGAAGGATGGTTATTTCTGTGCTGAACCTCATAAAACAAAGTGTTTTAACATGTTTGTCTGTTTTAGTCTTGTTATATTGCAAGGTCAATGTGTTATGCTAGGGTCTAAAATGTTAACAAAACACCCATTTGGCTCTGAATGCTCCTTTTTACTACAACAATGCTTAACTCTATTGTGTGGTGCTGCTGTCTGTTCTGCAGTCCTCAAAGAACAAAAAAATCCCAAGCAAACAGAAACCTCTTGAATAAACTAATTCTCTCACGCATTGCCAGACTGAATTACTTGGCATTAAAAAAAATAAACCACTAGATCTATAGAGGAGAGTTGCCCTCCTACGTATCATTTCTCTGTGTGTGTGTATACATACATGAAGATCCCCAAAAAGGTAGGGGTGAAAACATATGTTTGGGCTACCCTGTCTTTCTAATACGGAAATCAGAACATTCTTTCCTTATAGCCTCAATGTGAAAGTAATTACTCCTAAATCTTCAAATTGCACTTAATTATAGACTGTTGCTCACCACTTCACTCAGAGGAACTACACCAAACTGTCCTTTTAGGTTCTTTTTAGTTGTTTGAATGCTGTGTAACCTGAGAGTTGTTCTTCACTGTCCATTTGGGTTGAAGTTATATAGAGGAACTTCAAGAAATGGAAGTTCAAAGTGTGTTCCTTGTTCCTCGTTATGGAGAAAAGAAGAAACAAAGAAAAAGATTAAGTGAAAGCAAGTCTTAATATCCAGTCACAGGCAGACAAAATAGTTTATATGCAGATCTGTATGTGTATAGTTACATATACAGATGAATATACAAGAAGTCTGGAGTGGATTTCATAGAAGATTTTATGAACAAGGGGAAAGAGCTGAAGCTTTGTTGCTGCAGTTCAGCTTTGCTGAGCATTTGCAAATATGGGATGTTGAAAGAAGAGCTAATAAGAGGATAGCTGTTGGCACAAGAAGCTCACGTTTATCAGCAGTTTCAGTTAGAACTAGCACTAACAAAAGCTATAGCACATGTGAGGATCAAAGAAGTGACTTGATTTACAATTACCTCTGTGCCACTGATGTGTTTATCAAACAATTCAGATACAGTAACGAGTAGAAATACTAATGTGAAAGGAGCAGTCAGATCAAATCTACCTCCCAAGCGAAGTGTACAAATATTAAATGAGAGAGGAAAGGGGGAAATAAGAGGGAAGAATGGAAAACTTGTGGAAGATGAAACCAAATGCCGTAATTTAGAGTCAATGTTAAGATGGACAATGCAGGAGATGATGGAGAGAGTGTTATTGTTAGGTGACATAGGTCTTCACTTCTAGAAGCTAATCATAAACAGGTGTTTGTTCTTAAGCAGCAATCTAAGTGGAGAAAAAAACCTGATCGTACTAGCAAGAGATACTGGAACAGCAGGCAATGCAATTCCAACACCTAATTCTACCAAGATCAGAGAAAGTTCTCCAAGGGATAACTTACAGTGTTTGTGGCCACTCTCTTCAGAATATGAAAGATCATTAAGTCATCTCTTAAAAATGTCGTTAGTGTGTAGGGCATGCAGCACAGAAATCTGAATGCCAGAGATATAAAGCATGAGAAGTATTTTTCCTGGTGAGGCATGAAGTTTTCCATCTGTAAGTCCTTTCTCTTTTTGCTTCTTCCTTTATCTTTGGAAGAGGGGGAGAAAAAAATCTAATAGAATAGAAGTTACTGGGGTATTTCAAAAGATGTTATGTGAACATTATACTATTGATATTTGCTGGAGAAAAATTATTCACTTTTGTGGATCTTTCTGTGCCTTCTGTGTGAGTCTTATTTGTAGGAGATGAGGAGGTTTGTCAGTTAAGAGAGAGACTGATCTGCAACTTCAATGTTACAGTAGGCTTTTTGGCAACTCCCCTTTGTTTTTAGAATGTGTTTTGTTGTCTACGTTTATTACCTTGTTTGGATGACACTTTCAACTGGCTTCCCTTCAGCATGTCTTTAGTGCCAGAACACTTCCAAAAGAGACTTTCAGGTTGTGACAGCCTTGCCTGGCTTTCTTGGCCATGCATATGATATGATGGTTTCCAACACAGATAAAAAGAAATGGAGTAACTACATGCTGTTTGGAGATGTTTACAGCAAGTTGGGCTGGCTGTTAGAGAGGAAATGTGAATTTGGAGTGAAGCAGATAAACCTTCTAGGATGCATAATTAGCAAATGGCATTCAGCTGAACTTGAACAAGTCCTAAGGCATGCCTTCTGATTTGGAAAAAACATATTAACGTTTCAGCATTATCAAATGGTGTGGGGTAAACCTTTGGTATGTAGTACTAGTCTAGATACTCTAGGGTAACTGGCTTGGCCCCAAGCTGCTTGCCTCCTCTGTCATCTGCAACAGCCCTGCGTGGGTGTCCTGGATACAGAACATACCTAAAATGGTATTAGTCACAACCAGTAACAACAGAACTTAATAGTGGACATAGAACCAGTAATACAACAGAATTTAATAATAAGCCCCCAAATTTCTAGGATATCTATGTCTGGTTTTTGGTTTTTTTTTGATGCGTGACATTTATTAAGTAATTTGGCAATATTTTTTGACATAGCTTTTTGTATGCTTTTTATGCAAGCTGCTAGAAATCAGGAGGACAGATCTGTAAATCTGCTGTATCCACGTCAAGAAGTTTCATGGAAGCTGAGAAACCATAGTTTTAAATGGAAGGGCTCTTACTCACTATGCAGTGGTCATAGTTTCACTGTGAAGAACTTGGAACAAAGTTTTTAATTTTACCATATAAACACAGACTTAGTGAAGTTCAGGTTTCAAAGATTTCAGATGGTCTTCAAGCTAGGATTCAAAGATTTTGTTCTTGTCTGGTGTGATTTCTTCTTTAAGCAAGAACATGTTCTAACTAGAGACCTCTTGTAAGGAGTCAGCAAAATGAAAAATCTTTATGCGGTGTGTTGAATTTTGTTTACCTTTTCCTGGCAGCATTTCAGCACCTGCCAGTTGAGTTCAGCAAATCAGTCAGCAAATCAGAGTTGAAACATTAATGAGACTTGCCAGAAAAGTCTTCAAGACTTGCGTGGAAGGTTGGGTTACATGTCTTGGCTTCCAACAGAGCAGCCGCTGTACCAATGGGACTGAAATCATCTTCACATGGGTCAGTGGCATGATACTGAAAAGATGGCTTCTTTATCCTTAGGATTCGAAGACAGAAGTGTTCTTGCAAACCTGTGTGCATACAAGTAGGTAAATACAGGGCACAAAGACCATGGTCTGTTTGGGACCCAAATTTGGAAAAGGATTTTCCAAATTCAGTAAGGATCTGCAGAGACTGTAGGAAGGAGATGTGGAAGGAAAGTAATTGCTGGTAATGTCAAAGCTACTTGGCAGGTGCTGGTTGTAGGTAAGAACAGACCTATTTTTGAGCCTCCCTAGTGACTCCTACATTGACTTGTTTCAATTTACGCAGGTCAGTGTAAATCATCTGGGCACTGAAGGAAGAGTTTCAAGATGAGGATTTTCTGATGTCGTTACGGCAGAACCCTCAGTTTACTTCTGAAGCGTTTCTGGTTTTTACCTGAGACTTTGGTTTTCAGAAGCATATGTAATCCCCAGGGAGCTGTGGCTCAGAAAAAGCACTGCAAAAATCTGCGTCTGTGGCACCCTTGATGTCATGAATGTCATGAATGATTTTCAGTGGAATCAGTGGGTGGGTCAAAAGAGAGAGAAGTATATTGTTTTATCAGAGGAATAGGGCTCATCTGATACATTTTCTCATACGGCAAGGAAAGCATTGAGACTGCAGTGGTACGTTGTTAGAACCTTGTTAGTACATTTTTTGTTCAAGGATACCTCCATGTGAAAACTATACAGAAATGAGAAAAAGTCTGGAAGAGTAATCGGTCCTTCCTTTTCTCTATGAAAATACAGTTTGCATTATATTGTTTAGGAGTGTAAAATTTTCAATCACTATAAATGTTGGTTTAGACTATTACATGTGTGTGTATGATCAATTGTTAGGTGAAGGAAATATGTAGTAGTGAAAGCAGTCTTGGTACTTGCCAGCCTTCTTTGGTAACATAACAGAAACTGCAGGTAGAAGCTGGAGTTGTTTAGTGGCATTACAAAGTCTGGTTCCTCATTTGCCATTCACGTTAGATTCCCTTTTGTAGCATGCTAATCTTCCTTCTAACCTTCTCACTTATTAGCAAGACTGGTCTCTTCAACTGAAGATGCGTGCTGTTATTCATCCTACGTGGATTAGGATGTCTGTTCAGAATGGCCAGTATTTGCTTTTAAAAAGTTAAAAAGTAGCATAAACATTTTACTCATATATTTTTGGTGCTCTGTTTCAGCCTGTAAAGTTGTCTGCGTTTCCATATATGATTCTGGGTGCAGGGGGTCTGCCATCAACTCAAGATTAGGATAATGACATGAAAATGGCTACGTACCTCTTTATATAATCCCAGAGCACTTTCTGCATGTTTACTCAAGCCAAAATACTTGTATTAGAATCTCTTAATTTTATATGTCATTTCTATTCCTGTTATTTTGTAGAAAAGCAAGAAAACTAGGGTGCCTGAACCTCAAATTTCTGTAAACCCAAGGAAAATAACTCAAGGGTTTTATTATAAATTGTCACCATTTTGAAATCTGTGTTTTCTCTGATCGCCATTAGTGAATTTTAAATACAAGAAATCAACTATATGATAAAGTTCTTATTAAAATGGGATTGCCTAGGATCCGACCTAAAGAGCCACATAGGGAAGGATGAAAAAACCTGTATGCTTCTCCATGTTTTTTTTTAAAATCCCAAATTCTTATCAGTCTGCTATTTCAGGCTTTCTTAATGGAAAATAAAAAAATGGAAAAGGAGCCCATATTGTAGTGAAAAGAGAGTATGTGAACAGATTAAATGCTGTAGTTGTGGGAGGGGAAAAAACCCACCTAAAAATGCACTCCCAACCCCCTCCCAAAAACTCTACAGTGCTGCATAGAAAAGGCATTGCTAGTATTTTTCCACTGTGTGGACCAGTTTTGTGTGTTTTCTTTCTCCCCCGCCCCCGTTCCAACATTTTAAGATACCAATTTAGGATTTTTTTTTTTAAAGAGAAGGGCATTCACAAATCCATTTTTAGAAGTTTGATATCAAATGCTTATCTTGGAGACTGTTTTGTAAGTATTACTTATATCAGAATGTTAGCACACAAACTTACTTCTGTATTTTTCTGAGATTTTGCCTCTGAAGTTATTTGTGATTGTCCCCTGCGCTCATGGAGAATTCTGATGAAACTGTTAAATATAGTTTCTCTTGTCTGTAAAAGGAAAGAACCAGGGTGTGGCGTTTGAACAGACTAACAGTTTATTGGAGCTTGTGCACCTTAGTCACTTCTAGGTGCTCTCGGAATCATTTAGCATCTGAAATAGAAAGAAAATTTTATCAACTGTCATAAGAAAATTATAAGGAAAGATAATAAATTTGGCTTTGTTTTCATGTGAGAATATTTGCAATTTCCTTTATAAATTGAAAAAGAAGTTGATGTTCTCAAAATTTCTTTCAATTACATCCCTGTTTAAGGCAACTTTAATATTTTGTGATGCCACGGGTTTTTGCTGCTTGAGATTCATCAACATATGACGAGGCTCTCTCCTCCCCTTTCTGTCCTTCAAGAATTTTTATTCTGTTTATTTGAAAGTTTATTTATTTCTTTATATTCCAATTTCTCAAAAGTGAATGGAAAAAAAATTATAGGATTCACATCGGCTGCAGTGTTGGATGACATTTTCTGTTTCCTGTCTAAGATTGAGAGACTTGCTACAAGAATAAAAGGGTTTCACAGGACTATTTGGACACTCTGTAGAAGTGAGATTTATAACAATACTTCTGATGAAGATTAATGTTTGTCTTAGTTCCTGAGATGCAAGGAAATATGGTGATGTACATTATCTTCTCAGCTTTGGGAGGACACTACATGAGATACCACAGGGAAGGAGGAAGAGAGACTAAGGAAGCAATCAGTAAAATCAATCTGAGACTGAAAGGAAAAGGGAGGTCTTTTTAGAGTGGTACAGGTCAAAATATAGGTGCAGAAAAGCAGGGAGACAAACTACAGATGTTTAAGTTTCTTGTGTTCATTTTTCTCTCTACCTCATCCTTTCTATGCTGCTTTTTGCAACTTTAGTTTGAAATATTTTCTAGTGATTTTTTTCAAAATCCTTTTATTTTGCTGTTTGATAATCTGAAAGTCACAGACTTCATTGCATTTGCCGTCCTGGAGGCAATGATTTCTATTAATTATAGACGTGATTTTCTTCTTCTCATCGTGGTTCTGGTTGAATAAACCAGCGTGCTATATTGTAAGTAGCAAGCCATTAGAAGAGGTAAGTTAACATGTACGAGAACAGAGTTCCAGAGTCAGCTTACCCTGGAACACACCTGGGAAAGGGATCAAGGATTGACCTCCCTCCTACCCCCATCAAATTCCTACTATTTATTGTAAACAAAGAAATTCAGCATCAGTTCTTTTTCTCTTCCCTGAGATCTAAAACACCCAACCCTTCCAAAGATGTGCATTTGATGTAGGCCTAGACAATTGTTGAAGAGATGTAACTATTCATTACAATATCATATAAAGAATAACCTCATAGCAATAGTTGAACAAATACAGATCAGTCACGCCATGGGTATGTTATAAATGGGATAGTTAGAGGCATACTGTGTAATAGAATCTTTATATAAAATCTCTGAGTAAAGTAATTAAAATATTCCAGTTAAAAAAAATTTTAAAAATCCACTATTATGTCTTTTTGTTGGCCTGGAACATTGGTCTGTTGTGTTCCGCTCTCTGAAATATACCTGTTTTGTTTATTTTCCTCTGAAATATTCTTTACAGAGATGAAGTACTAACATATACTTGCCTTTTTTTTTTTTCAGTTCTTTGAACTCTAAAAGTGATCTGTAGTATTTTGACCTTTCAAAGTTCTGCTGTTTACCTGATTGAATTTTTTCCCTGTTTAACTGTTAGAATGTTACTCAAATTTCAAAATAACAGTGCACATAATTATTTTTGACATGGCTAAAAGTTAAAAATATATTGATATTTGTCCTCAAGTTATCTACAGGAATTAAGTCTTGGTATCTCATTCTTGCAATACAGGTTATAATAGAATGGGAAAATAATGTAATGCTCTTTTTTTTTTGAGTTTGAAGAGCCAGCTGCAAAGAGGAGTGGGGGGAGTGGTTTGAAGAATAAGAGCAGGATCTCTTATGGCAGCTTTCTTGCATGGTACTGTTTGTTGCTGCAGAAATGAGGTAAGAAGACAGCTGTTTATGCAAATAAAATGTCTCACAAATCCACATGAGAAGGTGTGCACAGCACTTATAAGAAAGAAGTGTTCCCTCATGCCCATACTGCGTCTGTTTCCTGAATAAATCCCACACCAGCCTAAATTCCTGTCTGCCAATTTGTGTTAATGAATATGGAACTTGCCGAAGAGCCAAAGCATAATGAAAAAACAAAAAAAAAAGCATGAACATTGCTTTTAGTTTGGAATGAATGCATGACTAATCCAAATTAGATATACAGCACTGCCCATTTCAAAGGGCAGGTTCTCTGGCTGGCTTTGCTTGTTTGCTTCCTCTAAAGAGGAAAACAGAAAAACAATGAAAACTTGGTTGAATGCAATGGAAAGGGGAAGAGAAAAAGGTAGAATTAGGTTATTAAAATTGGGGAAAAAAATATACTACAGAAGTGCAGTAATGTATGTTGGTTTGAAGTCCAACTGAAATATTTCATTTTCATAGAAAGCAAAGTATTTCTTCTGACAGAGGAACAAGTGTGGCATATAGGATCAGGAATTTGGTGGGGTTTGTTTTTTCAAGAACTGATCATTATTGTCTAACCATTTTATTTGTGAGGGATACAACGTAGCTATTTTGTTGTCTACTTAATTTCAAGTAAATTTAAATACGAATAATTAAAAAACAAGTAGAGTTTCTTCTAACTGGCTTCTATACAGACAGAAGGGAAAACAGACATGCACATTTCTGTGAGAGACAGGGCCAAAATGATTGGAGACCTTATGATGGTAGAGTATATGAAAATTTCTAAGTAGGTGTTTCCATGGTTGCACTGGTTGCTATGCCTATGAAATTCCCTGGTTTATTTAAGTCAAAGGAAGGCTAATTTGTTGGACTTGGGTAGATCTGGATCTTTATAATTTTTTTAATACTACATTTCAAAATGCTGGCTTCCAGACATGAAAGAAATAGAAGTGAAGAGGAACTGTCATTCCTCTGACTTTGGTTGAGTGAATCCTAATTTCCATTTGCACATGGTAAGCACAGGGCTGAATATTAGCTCTTCGTTGCTGAATATCTGTTAATAGCATTGAAGGTTACTTTATGGTGCTTTGGCAGTGTCTGTTATTCTCCATCTTAGAAAACAGCTGAGGAATCTGATGATATTTTAGCATTTCTTATCAACATGATGGTAAGCTGAACAGTATGGCAAATGAGACTGCAATCTAAAAAAAAAAAGCGTATACTTAAAATTTCATAGTTACTTGGTATTACTGAATACATGGAGTTGACAGGTAGTAACTTCTGCGAACTTTTTGTAGCTGAATTTCTTATATGTAGGAATCTAGGAGAGGATATGTCTAATCTTACCCAGCATTGCCACTTTTTATAAATGTTCTCTAGTTCTGCCCTATTTTCTAATAGTGGCTTAAAAAAAAAAGCAACAGAAATCCAGCTTGACAGACAAGTACACACGTCGGGGGGAAAAATAGCATAGAGCTCTGAGTACAAAACTTTCTTTGGACACTCAAATATGTGTTATTTCATTGCTTAGGAAAGCAAACTAATCCCTCCTAGAAATTCTATTATGTAGAACTGTTATTGCTACCAATACAAGTCCACAGCAATTTTGTAACTGTGGAAACCCATCATATTTATTTCTGTCACTTAGAGTATGTTCCAACTGATGATAGTAGCAGTCAGTCCTTTGCATGGACTAGCTGCTATAATAAGGGTGAAAGATAAAACTGTGAAAACTATTGACAAAATATTTGCAACAGAAGAAGATAAAACTCAAGAACTTGGGTTTCATTCCAACTTGCTCTGTGAATGTGCTCTTAGTGACCAAAGCTCTGCCTCTTTCTTCCATAGACACAGTGACTGTTTCTAAGAGTCGTAGTTATGATTCTTCCTTTCTCACTACAGTAGAATGAGGGGAAAAGCACATGTAAAGAATAATAGAGATGGCTTTCTTGTTTTAAGTTACAGAAGCTGACAGCATCAGACTCCTTTTAAGCTGAGGTATAGTCCCACTGAGATCCTTCAGATCTGGAACAGAGCAGATACAAATCTGACAGGATATACACTGACTTGTTTTTTTCTGCTAAGCTCAGAAAAAGAAATCTCCTTAGCATGTGACAAATGAAATTTTTTCTAAGTCTTCATTTGGTCAACTGTGGCAAACAACTGTGTGCTGGACTTTGAAGATTATCCAGTGTTAATACAGAAAACTATGGTAAAGCTTTCACAGGCTTATTACAACTAGAAAAGTAGATTCAAAATCTAGAATTTTAATGTTACTGTGATTTTTTGGAAGGCTGTCCATAGTTTTATCCTTAAAGATAAAGGCTAAATAAACAAATTGAAAACATAAGAGGAAAAAAAAACCAACCCCAAAATAGGAATTACAACCTTAATTTCTATTGCAAACTTATTAGTAAAAGGAGAGAATCATGAAATAAAATCTGATCAATCTGCTCTGAGAGCTGGCAAACTTCTACCTGCATTTTGCTGTTAAAGATAGCACTTTTATCAGTCTCTCTGGTCACCTGCTCCTAGAGGTCCTGTTAAAGACAGATTTATGCAGACTTTCATTGTACAGAATCCATAAGAGTGACTAAGAAGGATGTGTGTGGTAGGACTTGCTACCTGGAGAGAGGAAGATTTATTAAATTACAGTTGTGGCTAATTCTGCTTCAGAAGAATATTAATGGGAAAAATGTTCCTTACTATATCCATAAGGTTGTAAAAAGGCTACTCCAGGTACCAGTTGAGGATGGCCAAAGATTGGTATTGACAAGGTTTTGGGTTTCCTTCTTTCCCCACTTTGTAATCAAGACCTGCTATTCCTTTAATCAGTTATTTGGGATGATGATTATTGGCTATTGCTTCTCTTCAACACTGTAGGGAAAATTACAAAGTGCTTGTGAACTAGTGAAAAGGCCCCCTAACAAGACTTCATGGACATCTAAGCATTAGCAAAATACTAAATACTAAAAATTCAGAAACCAACATAATCTGGGAGCAGAGGTTTACCCTTGGTATGAACTCTAATAAGAAATATTGAAGAACTAGAGATGACGTGAGCTGCTGTATTGTTCTTCCAACAAATGTCTGGGTAGTTCAAGTAACCCATAAGAACCAGGTTCTGTTGACCTGAAGCTTGCTTAAGTGACCCAGTAATGCTTTGTTGGCCTTTTCATGTTGCTTTGGAGGTCTGTAGCAGATGCCTACTGTAAGATTGCCCTTGGAGATGACCACTCTGATCTTGGCCCAGAGGCATTCTATAGGGCTTCCACAATTACCGTAGTTGGCTTCTATACATTCAAGGGTCTCCTTAAGGTAGAGTGTGATCTCACCTCTTCATCTTCCCTGCCTGTCTTTATGAAACAGCCTATAGCCATCCATCGTGATCCTCCAGTCATGTGAGTTGTCCCACCATGTTTCAGTTATTCCTATGATATCGTAACTTTCTGACTGGGCACAGAGCTCCAGTTCCTCATGTTTGTTCCCCAGGCTGCGTGTATTGGTATACATACACTTGAGGTGGTTGGTTTTCTGGCTCTCATCTTGAGAGGAAGCTAAGGGACATTTATCACTCCTCTGGTTGGCCTGGATTGTTCCCCAGTTGGTTGCAGTGGCATGAGTGTTGCCACTTTGGACCCTGCCCCCCAAGTCTTTCAGTTTAAAGCCTGCCTCACCAAGCTGGCCAGCCTGCTGCCAAAGATTCCCTTGCCTCTTCTAGAAAGGTGGATCTCATCACTCCCTAGTAGGCTATAGTCATCGAAGAACGTCCCATTGTCATAAATGCCAAAACCATCATGATGGCACCAGCCACAAAGCCAGAGGTTGATTTGCATTATACATCTATTTCTGTCTGCACCCTTTCCTCTAGTTGGTAAAATGGAGGAAGAGATAACTTGGGCACCAGTACTTTTTGCTTGCACCACCAGCGCTTTGTAGTCTTCCTTGATTCTGTCCAGGTTCCGGCTTGTGGTGTCATTCATGCCCACATGAAAGAGTAGAAATGGATAGTAGTCTGTGCTCTTGACAAGCTGTGGCACACTCTTGGCAACATCTCAGACCTTAGCTCCCAGAAGGCAGCATACCTCTCGTGACTCCCTCTCAGGCTGGCAGATGGGCGCCTCAGTGCCCCTTAACAGAGAGTCATCCATTACGAGCATTCATCGTTTCTTTTTGTGATATCCACTGCGTGCTACTGGTACAGTTTCTGCTTGCAGACATCGCTCATGGGTGCCTACAGCTTTTAAAACTCTGTATGTGTTTCTGGTTGTAATGCTGGAAGGTGGGGACTGAAGCAGAGTCCTGCTTTTGTGGGTCACCAGGGTCCAAGGTTCCTCATTCTCTATGGAGTCTGCCACGGAAGCTGCTGCCCCCTGGCAAGTTTCTGCTCTGCCCTGGTGTTCCCTACCTCAGAAAAAGCCCTGTGTGCCAAGATCTGCCGCTTAGCTGCAGGTTGGCCTGGCTTCAGAGTGGCTCCCCTCCGTGACTGACCAATGACAAATCACCTTGGTGACTTGTGTACACCATTGTCAGATTGACAGATTAGTGGTGAGATTTAAGCAAATCTTCATATTAAAGATTCCGTGCACTGGAACCACTGCTGCCACCCATGGAATTTTCCCTTTAGTTTTTGTATGAAGCCTACTGCCTTTTGTTGGAGAAGGAGCAAGACATAAAAGGTATGGTGACCCCTGATATTTTAAGGCCTGCCCTGTACTTGTGACTGACTAAATCCCTGGGGGTGGAATGTGACTCACTGAATAAACCCCTATGACGGAAGAAGGCTCAGTGGAGAGGTGATGTGCCCATGAAGCTCAGGGAATAAGGCAAAGCAGCTAACTATCTCAACAGAAAGGGGACCAGAGGGCGGCCTTTGTTTTAGATAAGCAGCTGTCAACAGTTGAGTGGATCATCTGGTGATGTAAATGTCTTCCTGAGTCAGCCAGACCAGCATGGGAGGTGTAAAAATGTGGCTCAGTTCAACACAGAGTATGAAAACTGGACAGCTAGTAAAATAACTCGGAATAGAGCAAGCAGGTTTGAGCTGGCTCCACCCACATATGCCTTCCCAATGACTGGGGATATTAAACGTTACACCTTTCACGCGTGGAATATCTGAAAGAAGCTGGTGAGGGAGTATTGGACTCTGGCAGTATTAGAGGTGGATAACTGCTGAAGGAGGCTGAGGGGTCTCAGTAGACCAGAGCCTTGATTTGACAGAGGGATTATCAACTGATTCCTCCATCTGTAGAATTATAGTTCATACAGTTGGCCTCCTTATTCTGTACACTGTGTCGTTCAGGATTGTAAAGTGCCTCAGCAACTTCTCAGAGTTATGTAGGGTGTTTTCATAGTTTGTAAGTGACTGTAAATACCTGGATTGCCACTGGGGTACACGATTCTGCGTAGTGGCAGCTGTACAGTATATTGTGGTAGAGGAAGGCAGCATTCTGGTCACTCACTGAGATCTTCCTTTAACTTAAGGACTGCAAAGTGTGTATAGGAATATATCGAGGTTATTTATCTGGGCTACAGAAAATGTAAACTTGGTTGGAGGGACTCAATTTGTGCTGCTGCCTGGCACAGTATGTGCCCGCTGCCCTAAGAGTCGCTATGAGAGGTTTCTTGCCCTTCTATGTATAATCACCATGACATCTCTATTGAAAAACACTACTGAAAAGAAGAAAATAAATAGAAGAACCAGGGGACTGAGGGTGACGATTTTTCTTTTTCCTTTTGAAAGTAGGATCTTCTCAAAGAAATTGTTCTTTTTAACTTCAACCTATCAAATCGCTCACTTTAAACAGGGATGCCAGTGAGGTCAAGTATGTTGCTCTCTAAGAGGTGTATAGGAGACGGGAGCAGTAAGCTTGTTTTTTACATATAATTCCTGAGGAACAGAATATATTCAACCATTAATGAAGAGATTTTAGCAGTTAACTGACTAGGTATCAGTTACTAGATGATTTCCTGCTAATGGAGCACTTATTTGTGATCACCCAGATGTCGCATGCAAACGTATTCAGTAGTGAATCCATCTCCAAATAAGGACATTTAAACATATGTTGGATACTGTATTCTCAGGTTATTTGGTTAAGTAGTCAGAGCTAATTCCTAACACACGAGAGCTGATTTATTGATTTCTATTCCGATGATTCTCTTGTTTCCTTGATTAGCTTGCAACACTGTTCACGAGTGGTACATCTTATTTTATGTAGTGATTTAGTCATTGTATTGGAGCTTTTTTTTTTCAGACTTCTAGAAGGACATTCATGTAATAGACTGAAGTAGATAGTTGTTACTTTAGAACATACGACTTTCTACAACAGGTGTGGCAGATATTTCATTCACCTCTCCCCCTTATTATATTTGCTTGATAGTAATGGAAGGATTTGTCCTTGGAATATTGGATAGTGATCTATCTTGCAGCTCAGAAAAACTGTTTTAATGGGAATAAGCTTTTTACACAAAATCGTTACTCAAACCATTTTAGATCCTTTTGCTATCTGATGGAACTGAAATCAATATGCCATGCTATAGATACTGAAATTAAGTACAGACTTGATTTGAGTATCATATTGGTTTCCAGAATAACACTCTAGAGGTATTTAGCCAATAAATTACTTTTAGTTAAAAGTTTTCCATTGATATTTTCATAATGTGCTTTCCATGTATTTTCATTACATTTATATATTACCTTCATTCAGTTAGAGAAAATTCACATTTTGTAAATATATAGCAAGATTAGACTGAAATGCTGCCTACATAAAATAAAGACCTCAAACAAGGTCTCTTCCTTAGCTCTAAGGACAACAATTAAACCAGCATAAAATGAGCACATCGTAAGAAGTAAATGTTTCATAGGAGATAGTGCCATGACTCATATGTCTAGTTCACTTGTGTATCATAATTGCTAGGCAGGCATTGTACTAAGAATCCAGTGCTAAGCTTTTATGTGAAGTCTTCTTGAAGTTGACCTAATCCTTTTATTTGTCACATATTTGCACAATATAATTGCTAAGAGAGATTTGTCAGTTCTGGCTTAGACAGATACAAACTTATTTGTTCTGTGTCTTCAGCAGTAGTACTCTTGCATTGTTAAAAAGCAACATAGTTATTTTAAACATAATCATAAAACACAATGAACAAATTATCACATTCCAAGATTTGATCCTGCTCAGTGAAATCATATAATAATTTTTTCCTTATCATCATTTAAAGCAACTTTTAATGGGTACAGTGTGAAAGAACTCTAATAAAGCAGTTCTGCTCAAGAGTTAGGAAGATGAAGTTGAGGCAGACAAAGCATCGTGTGCACAGAGAGCTATCAGACTAAAGCTAATGGATGAAGATACCTAGCAAGATAAGACTCAAGAGGGATAATAACTTAGTGTATACATGGACAAAGAATAATGCAAAAGTCACATGCATCTAATATCTGTAACTGTTCTCCACAAATCATGGGGTGTACCCTCATGGTAATGCTAAAATGAATAGGCTTAAACAGGTAACAAGTTGCTGCTTGCCAGGACTAAGGGTAAGAACTTCTCAGCCTATGAATCCAGTTCTTTTAATCTTAAGTGAAAAGAGTTCATTCTTAACTTTATTTGGTAAAAGATTGGAAATGAAATATTCATCAACTTCTGAAAAATTCTTATTTCATAATTTAGGAATAATTTCCTTCTTCTTCTGTGCTAGATGTAAGCACGAAGCACTTCAATTAAACAGTGAGAGATGTGAATTGTTGTGTAATGATTGACAACAAAGTGTATTAGTGACAAATATTCCAGTAAAGTTTTAACACTGAACTGCAGAATTGATTTTATAAAATTATATTTTGCAACCAAAGAGGAGGTATGGGGCTTCATGCTCCCCCCCCCCGGCCATTTTCAAATTAAAACAAAATTCAGGTAATGTTGTTAGCAGAGTGAGAATTATACCTAATAGCAGCTTACTGTGAAGACCTGAAGCCATAGTAGATTTGAAATGTGAGCAAACTGTACATCACAGAAACTGTCCCGAGCTAGCAGGCAGCTATCGTGGAAAGCCGTATGCCCTCTGCTACAAATCACTTCATCGGTATCCCTGCTAAAGTAAGGTTCCTGACTGAATTGTTGTTTATATTAACTATGATGGGCAAGGAACTGCCAAGTTTCCCAAATTTTTGATGTGTCTCAAGTGTCACTGTTTTGGAGGTTAGTTTCCCTATCTAACCAACACAGAGAGCTGCTCCTGCTTTATCCCAAATGTCCTACAAATTTCTTGAATGGCTGACATATCGTGTATTTTTCTCTGCAGCCTAATTGTAAAACAGGGAAAATATTTCTTTTTATCATGTATAAGAAAAGTTGAGTAAGTATTGCCTAGTGTAGGAATTGGTGATACTGTCTGGAGCTGATGAGCACTACTATAATAATAATAAAATCGTGTACTGTTTCTGAAAAGGTTCTTCTGTAAGTCAACTAGTTGCGCTTTTTTTGTGTCGTATAAACAAGAAATACATTAATAGTATGCATGTTCTTTCTCTGGGAAGATCAAACCAATTATTTTTTTTACTCACCTAAAGGAGAGTTCAAACTCAAATAAAAATGTTTCAATTCGCAATCCTTCAGCATTTGACATTTTGACTCTCTTTATTTGATACGCAGATTTGGAGTGGAAACTTTTTGTTAAAGTTCTCATAGACTAAGCACATTGTTCACTGCCTAACTTAAGTTTGAATAAACTAATTGGAGTTTTAAGAAACAAATTTCAGCTACACTGTGTCTAGATTAAAAGTCATCCAGGCATCAAAAGTTGAATATAGTAGTCTTTGGTTTTGTTTTGCTTTTTCCAGAAAAAAATAAAAGTCATAAAATTTTGTGTAGTATCTTAGCAACACCATTACTATATATTGAAAGTGATTATTTTCTTCTCTTTTCCCAAGTTTTATTAATGCTACATCTGCAATTTAAGCAAATTGCAAAGGAGATTACTTGTTTTTACTAGGTTGTTTTTGGCATCAGTTTTGGTAAATCAGCACTAGATTAAGTGAAAGTTACTTTTTTTTTTTTT